>DWJZ01003819.1:0-16314 GCA_018249125.1 Asbolis capucinus | reverse complement strand
GAAAACATGGAATATTGAAATCGTGAAAATACGGTTAATTATGATTGTTCTCAAACAAAGTATTAACATTTGTGAGTGATTGTGTTGGATTGTACATAAAATAAATATTTAATATTTGTAGGTGCATTGTAAAATGATTCTATAGTTTTTCTTGAATTAAAAGTATCAATATTACAAGCTGTTTTCGTTAATATTACCTCATATTTGAAGTTCAATATCAAATTAGAATATTTAGAATTAACTTGGCCCACAAAGAATAAAAAAGTTAGTTTTTCTGTTAATATAATTCTACACATATGTAATTTAATTTTATAAAAAAGCTAGCTTATATCCAGGGTGCGTTGCTACGCATTAATTCATCATTCATGTGTCCGAACGACATAATTTTGGTACCCAAACCTTTTTTAGAGAAGTCTTAACAAAGTTGCTGGGGACATCAGTGCTCTATTTGCTACCATATCACAGAGTGTTTAAAGGACAAACAAACAGTGATTTTTGTATTTAGAGATATCCAGACATAGACAAAATAATTTTTCTATATTTTATAACAAGAGTATATTTACTCTATGACATACAACTTTGATAGGTTTCACTTGAGTATTTATTACCAGCATTGCAATACGAAAGATTGTGTATAATCACCTAAAATGAGTGCTCTATATGCTTGCGGAATATGCTGTATGTGTTTGAGTATATGGGCCGTGTTACAATTGGTAAGGTTATTATTTTCTCAAGGATCGCACGTCCAATAGGGAGCTTTAGGTAAATGCGGAATTGCCTGCCGTTTTAATGAAATAGCTGTACTACTACTATATATGTTTTAGGAGTGACTTAGTTGGAACGGATAGCTTTTCAATACAGATTCAAGCGCTTGTAAGTAAATAAAGTACAGAAATAATAGGTACATACATATGTATCTGCTACGGAAAATTAAATGAACGTAACTCTTTAGATAAACTCAGAAGAGTTTCGCCCTTACAAGGAAAACAATAAAGGTGACTCTAAAGAGGTACTACCTTTTTGTTTTCTACTGTCGAAATGATAAAAGGTGCGAACATGGCAAGCGGAACGGTTAGGCATAAGGGACAAGAACAGCTTGCCCATCATCAGCAACGAAAAGGCTTCGTAGACTCGTTAGTATTGATAATGTATGTGAATCGGGTTTGATTCCAGGTATAAGGCGTACGTTATATCATGTCTATTCTCGTTTAATGGGTGATAGTGATATAGATATTTTATTTACATAGTCAACTTAATGAAAATGCAATCTAGATATTGATAGAGTGATTTTTCTACAACCCACCACATCTGATAGTATATGAACACTGACGTACATCATCACCAGGCCTAGAAGAATTCCTTTAAGCATCCTTTTTGAGAACTCCGAAGCGCTCGACAATTATTGCTGAGGGAGGTAATAATAATATTCTTACCAATGTTCCAGTTCATAATGGGTATATTTTTCAAACTGGAAGTACTTACATTTATTGAAGAAGCTGAACCTGATCATCATGCTTACGAAGATTATGACGACTTTATAAAGCAGACTAAGAGTAATTATTCTTCGGTTTGTATATTGATGTTTTAGTTTGTAGGTACATTTTGCAATTAGGTGTTAAGCGTTGCAGGCTTATGTGTCTCATGTCGTTAATATCAAGATGGCTGACATAAGGATTTCTGACATATAACTTATTATACTCGTACACCTATTCTATCCTATAGTATACGATAAGATATGTCATATATTACTATGATATATCTTATGTAGTAGAATGTACTTATTGTTTGCTATGTCTGGTACTTGTATGTTATGCCGTTAATATGTATGAATGATAATGTTTATAAGATGTTTGTTTATCGTATCTTTTTGCTTCGATTTTATATCCTTTATACTTTGTGGCCAATGTCGCGGTTGTAGTATGGCATGAGCAATGAACAAAGAAGGGTATGGTGTAGAGTAAGAGTAGATAGACTTCCAATGCACAGCAACGCAACAGGGCCCCTAGATTTCCCCTCTTTTCGTATGTTTTAATTCTGTTACTAAACTGTCATGATCGAATAATGCCTACTCAAAGCCATTTTCGTTACAGATTGCAATAAACTGTTGGATCGCCACTGCAGTTTATGCAATATTTATCGCCTTGTCGTACGTATGTATTCGAAAAGCCAAAGCAAACGAACGGGTCTTAGAAGAAAAGATGCTAGACGACGACATTTTCTGCAACGAAGAGAATAAGGATATAAAATGAATTGGATATATTTTCTTAAATTGATATTATATAAATATTGATTATGATCATATTATAATATGAATATTAGATTAACAATTATTTTATGTAAAACGTGTGAGAGGCACTTTGATTTAAATTGAGTTAATCTTTTTCTTGATTTTATTTTCACAAGACTATGTCCGCGTCGAACAGATTTCATCCCCTGTTTTCAGCACCACACAGTTATAATTTCGAAAACGCCTACGTAAACATTTATTTGTTATGAGGGTAGAAATACAAATTTTCATGATCGATAACGACGAACTTTTATGACAAACTTTTTTCGTGATAAAACAGCCTATGTTTTCCTCAAGTTCTGTTCTACATTTGTATCAATTTTATCGATAAAATCGATTCAGTAATTCAGGTTTGTAGGTGTAAAGGTAAACACATAAAGGAAACGGGGAAACTAACTTACACACATTGTTACTTTCGTTTTTATAATACATATGTAAAGATAACAAGGAAGTGGACACGGATTCATCTCATTTCAACCCATAACTGTCCCATTACTGGACTCGAGTCTCCACTCACACTGTGAGGGGTATAGGCCATACTCAAACACAAGTGCGGATTGTTGTACTTCATACACATTTAAGGACTCAGGAGTGCAGGTTTCCTTCACCGTAGCAAGTGATAATCAACTTCTAATGCGCACATAACTTTGAAAAATAAAGTTGCGCGCTGCAGGATTTGATTGATCTGATCAACGGTTATTTTTTTATAATTTTATCAGTATATGTAAATTATTGGCACACGCGTCATACGATTCAATTTAAATTTCGCGCGTGAATCACAGACCTCTAAGGACATTGTTGCCAGCTGCGCGAAACTTATTGTATGCTATAATAATTATCTTGTTGTAACAAATAATTTTAATATTACAATAATACATTTTCTAAATATGTTTCAGTATTATTCATATTAAAAGATAAATTCATTAGTAGTCACATTTATATTTCACTTAATTTTTGTTATGATACATTTAATAGGTACTTATTACATGATTTGTTGCAATTGTTTATTTCACTTCTTCTAATTTCCTGTCAAATGTTACAGTACCAATATTTACGCTTTTTATTTCATCTTTACTAACTTGTGCAGTTTCCTGAAATAAAAAGTAAACTTAAAAAAAATATTTACAAGTTGCTTTTTTCTTTAATAGTTAGAGACTAGCAAATTGTCTTGAAGAGGCAATAAACTTAAAGAAAACCATCAGAAAAAGTAAAACACTTTCTAAGAAAGGATTAATATAAAAATTAACTAAGCACCTACTTACCTATGATGAGAATTATAACGGCAAATTATTATGGACGGACCAGACGGTCGGTACAAAAGAATATTTTATATCGTAAACTCTGCCAATTGGCAATAAGGAATTAAATTGAAAATGGAGAGACTACGTCGATGCAGGTACGAGAAAGGATACGAATATTAGAATTTTAATGACTGTAGAATTATTCTCATTCCATTGACCAAGATTAAATTATGCCTAGGTTTACTTATTCCAACTTCTAACCTGAGTATTCTCTACATCTTCATCTCTAGTAGTGTGGTTGGGATTAAGCCAAGGATCAGCTAGGATTTGTGGAATCTTGACGCGAAGTTTCAGTGGCGCCAAGATTTTTGTGATGAGCTTCCGACACTCCGCAGACACTTTCGGCTCACGGGGAAACGATACTTTGTTTTGGACTTGCTAGAATTATATTTTCTTGTGCATTAATACTTACGCATGACTTTTATGTTCTACTAAGTACTAACCACTTTCTATAACATGATGCTCAAAAGTGCACCTGTTAACCTATTAGGTACTTTATTGTTTATTTATTGATCCTTAAAAATCAATGGTACAAAAGCCTGTCTTGATTATGTATTAATACTTATTACTTTCATTAATGTCTAACAAGACAAAAGTAAATTAATAAATTAATTCTTAAATTTAGAGAAATTCGATTTAAAATAATTATTATTATTAATGTTTGAAAAGATATATTTTTTTAAGAATTGGCACATTGTCCTTTAAATTAATTTAAATAGGTGGTGAATGACTTCTAGAATTTAATCGGTACGATGTTTCGAGTATTATTGAAATACCTTAAGTAATTGCGTATAATTGGTATCATCGAACGGCAACCGACCATACACTATAGCATAAAGCACAACTCCCATACTCCAAACATCAGAATCCTGAGGTTTGTATGGCACTCCCTTCAAAATCTCAGGCGAAGCATAAGCGTAGCTACCACAGAAAGTTTCACTGAGTGCATATACACCGTTTTTTGGTTTCATGTGCCCTCTAGCAAATCCAAAATCTGATAGTTTTATGTTTAATCCATGATCCATTAGCAGATTCTCGCATTTAATATCTCTGAAATTATTAAATTGTATTTATATTTAAGTTGAATACGGAAGAAAGGAATGGATATCTGGCTCGAAGGACCAAGAGTTCCTTCAGAGTTTGAAAAGCGCTGTATTCAAAATATTGAAGTCTAATATAAAAATTTTAATATTTTCGTATCGTAATTATCTTATTATTTAACCTACCGATGAACAACACCCCGGTCATGACAGTAGTCTACAGCTTCAACAAGTTGTCGGAACCAGCGTCGACCCCTTATCTCATCTATGTGCTGGTCCTTTCGTATTATATCAAGTAAACTACCATTTTCAGCATATTCCATTACTATGTAAACCCTGAAAATAAACTTATGAGGAAAGTTTTCAAGATTACGTTTTCATGGGGATGTAGAACATGAAAAAATATTATGCACTGTGAAGCAAAATCAAGAAACAATACAATGTTAGTAACCTATGAGTGGTCTCAATGGCTTGTAAAAATCTTATCAAATTCTCATGTTTCAACCCTTTAACGACTTCTATTTCTCTTGGAAGGAATTTCTTGAGGTAATCGCCCGGCGCTTGAAATTTGCTGATTATTTTAATTGCAACTTGGCAGTTGTGCCTGTCGCTTGATGCAACCTATTGTGAACACGAAGAGAGAATGAAACCATACACAAAAGTGAAATATCCTATAAATATTCGATATTTTAAAAATAAGTAAACGCGCACACACTTATAACTTCGTACTAGGATGCCTTTCGTCTAAGTTGACGTGTACAGGACAACACAATAGGCACAAAAAAAAATAACGCCCATGAGCCGAGAACTAATAGTTACTTGTCGAATTGATAACATTAAAAAAAAGTTTTGGTTTCATGTAATAAATAAAAATGTAACTACGTAAATAGTTTATATCATAAAAGTTATTGGATGTTAGACTTGTATTCATTTAATTAAATTTCGTTTTAAATAATCAATTTAAATAGTGCAATTTATGCCTACACAACATCAATACGTGTAACTATTTCATTAAATTGATAAAATTGAACAACAATGAAAACATGAATCTATTGTGAAAAAGCAGCTTAATACCTTGACTGTTGCATAAGAACCCGAACCAATGGTCCTGCCCAGATTATATCCATGTGTCTCGAGGACTGTTAATTTTTTTTCAGTTTTTGCGTCAACCCCGCTGTGCACAGTTGCCGTGGGCTCCGTTGACATTTCCCCAAGAACATTGTTATCGGCTCTCGCATCCGGGCCTGGCATATCATAGAAATATTTAATTTATTATTTTTACACTTTATTAATTGTCATTATACCGTGTTGTATACATTCTATTTATTATTCACGCTAAATTTTAGTTCTGCAGTTCATGCTGTCATTTTGTCAAACTTGATTTGATGTGACGAAGTCATACGAATTTTATTTGAATCTTTCGCGATTTTCATCGTTTTACTTGTATGTTGCCAGTTTTGTCTTTAAAAAAACTATATTAAACCACTATACAGGTAAAGAAATGTGACCACAGTTAGTAAACCAGTACCTTTCAACTTCCGTCCAGGGAGGCAGTAGTCTAATCAAATAAATAATAACAAGTAATAAGAAGAGTAATTTATAACGGTGATGGAAATATTTTCATATTTTTATAAATAAACGATTTCTCATTTATATCCTTGATCAATTTCCCGTGCCGCGGGTAGCATGAACAACACAAATAACATACTATTAACACAAAACAAACATTTATTTAATATGTTACGTGTTTAGACAGCCCTAGAACCAGATTAGCCTTTGTGTTAGCTTTATACGATATATGTAGCAATCACTAACTGATGGAACGACAGCGCTGATGAGGCGCACAGGTGCAGGTGTCCGGTCCGCCGTGGGAAAGCAGTTCGCTTCGATCGCGGAAAGTGACTCAACATAGCCTTAATTAACCAAAAACGTTTGTACTAATTCAATTTATTACAATAAATTGTACTCGTGACTATTTACAATTTTTTAAACATCCTCGATGACCAGCTTCCGTTACTGCTACGTACATGTTTACTCCGGTCTAGAATCGAACCTGGGATACTCTATTTCGTAAATAGGGTCTATACCGCTCCACTTACTACAGTTACAGTTGTGCGTGTGATTTTGAATCTGGCAATAACATAAATTCGTGATCTGGATTACAATTTATAAGTCTTTTTTTAAACTAATTCAATAAAGTTATTCGAGTTTCAATTTGAATTATTATAATATGAACTTTTAATCTGAACTCAGCTCTTTAAATCCACTCATTCTATTATTTTGAGAAAAGATATTACTGTCGTCATCATTATTTAAATTGCTGCTCCTCCTATGAAAAAAAATGCAGAAAATTTTAACAATTAATTAAACAATATAAATTGGTCAATATTGACAAACATAACATTTACCTATAATAAACGTAAGTTTTCATTATCATTTTCAAACATCTCATCAAATCTTATAAAACTTTAGTATTTTAACAATTTTTAATATGTTATTATTTCTTTCAAGTGTTTTTTATTTGTATTTCTTGTTAATCCTGTTAACCAAATAGTTATAAAAGCGGCCATTACAAGATGGCGAAAAAATATTCCAATTTAGAGTTTAATGTTGCATAAGTAAAATTTTCACATATTTATGTTTATTATTTATTCGAGAATTTTGAAAAATATGTAGATCAAGGAGCTCTCGAATGGAGTTTAGTTTCAAAATACATATATTGACAAGTTGTCAATAGTGACGTAGATGTGAGTTTTGACATGACATTTGCTGTCTCATGCGCTAGTAAAAATGGCGGCACAACAATAACATTAATGTTATACAAAATAGAGGTGCAATTCTTGCTTTAATAAGTTAAAAGATTATTGACTGTTACTGTATAAAAGAACACTATCGATATGTTATAGTAATAGTAAGTGTTGTACGTGGACATTTGACGTTAAATTGTGTTTACTGTGATATTTGTCGTGAAGACTATTTACAACTTTATTGTCGTTCATTAGTACGTTCAGTTCGTACTGAAACTGTTTTTATCATTAAACCATTAGGTGAGCCCCTGAATCTGTAATATATTAGCTTATTGTCAAAGCTGCATGAATTTTGCAGTCACCTCTTAATTATCAAATTTATTCAATATTAAACAGCTGATTTTTCTGTTGATTCTAGTTCTTTTTTAAGTTATTTTGTTTGCTTACTATTTATTTGTTTTATAATGTTATAATTTTTGTAGCTTTTTTGTTACATTTGTTAGTTATTATTCTTTATACTAAGTGTTTAAAATCCAATAATAAAAATATAATTCTCAAAGGGGCATTACTGACTAACCATAGAATACTAATTTTCAGTTGTATTTTTTGTATAACACCATATTATAAGTATCTGGTTTTGAATATACTTAAAATTAATAATATACTTAAAAATAATGTATTGTCAGTTTATTGATATTCTAAGATAACATTTTAAAAGCCTTACATAAGGCAGAATTAAAGTTGGAGTAACTAAAACTTAAGCAATGTTATTATAGAGTTTATAAATTATGTTTGGTGTTGATTTGTGAATGTTAAATAAAATAAAAAAGTGCAATCTTATGCACAAAATTAATAAAATATACCTACATTTTATGCTTTAAGTTGGCAAACAGGAGAATTAAACTTTTGATGTCATTTCAGTTTTACTTACAAATAATGCTATTTGCTAAATAGTTCATTGTGTTGAAAGGTTTATAATCTCCTTTATGAAGTGAAGGTTGCCAGAACATAACATTGGTAATGATATTGTAATTGAGTTAGTACTGATATAAGGGTTTTTTTATTTGACCGTTACATTTAAATGCGGTACATGTTGGTACAAACTGCATAGCTTTTACTTGTACTTTGATCATTACTTTATTAATTAACTTACTTTCAAACATGTAATAAGTAGTTTGGTAGAACAAAATACATTGCTTTTTGTTTTTTGTAGTTTCAAGCATAGTAGATTTTAAATTTTATTTTAGTATTGTCCTGTTTCTGGCTTGTGCTTTTATTCAATTGCATGATTTATATTTCTTGTTTTGATATTGTTGTAAATTGTTTTAATACATGAACTTATATTTGTTACTTGATATGGATCCTGTAATCATAATCAATAATTATGGATTGCATTTGTTGATGTATTAGAATAAATAATTTGAAATATAATTTACGCAGTATAGTTGCAAGAATAAATGTGATGAGTCAACTCATACAGCGGTATTGTTCTTAATGCATATTTTACTATTAAAATCATCATATACATACATATATTGTATGTTGATATTTCAATCCAGTTATTATAGTGTACACTATATATAATGTATAAGAATATAAACAGACAGGCTAATTCATCCATAATTAGTTTTTAAGTTAAGTCACATTAATTTAGGTAAAATATGTCTTGATTCTAAGATTGTAAATAAAAATTTGCACATTTTGCAAATACAAGCATTAAGGAGTTTTTTGATTTTTGGAAATATGTATATCATATTTATGTAAACTAACCTGTAAAATAGGAAGATCAATCACGTAGTAAGTGGTTGCCTATATATGTACATATGTATATGTGCATTATCATTCAAGAACGAACTGGCTCACAAGCTCACACACAAGTGGCTTGGCAGCTCATACTAGGTGTTTAACTTGGATTTCTAACATGTTTTTATTATACACTAGCTGACCCGCAGACATTGTTCTGCTTTATAAATTACTAAAAAGAATCCCTATGCGAAATTTGAGACTCCTAGCACTTGCCGTAATTAAGTTTCATATAAACTATTAGCAGTTGCAGCTTTTGGGATTTCGTTATGAGTGAGTGACCTTTAACTTTTATGTATACATATAAGACACCAATGAAGTTGCTAAATAAAATGTTAAAGAAACAATTATCCTGGAACTGAACAGAACTGACAAATATGTCACGGTATTTCTTATAGTGTGTAGATGTCGAAACATTTTCGTACCATGAATGTTAGTGACAGAATTTCAAGCTGAAAGCTTCGCTCTCGTTCGTCGACATTAAAACACAAAGAAAACAATTGCATCGATTGTAGCACCACTGGTCGTATGCATCGTGTTGTATGCGTTCCGTCGACAATACGCGCAACCGATTCGAGATCCCATGTATACAGTAAAAAAGTTCCTGTACACGAAAACAGAGCGAACTGGCTGGGATCTAATTACGCTGGACGGTTGCTATTCGATGACCCATTTTCGAACATTTACTCACGTCGTTTTTGTCGCCTTTCATTCAGGCCAGTCTTCAAGTAGTGGAGATGTCCTTTGTTGTAATAATTGCGGGTTTATTGAACTTTGTGTCTATCATGACTTTGTTTCCTATTGTTAGAACTTGCGAAGATGGTTTGTGCTTTTATTCTTTTAATTGTTAACTTTTAACGAAGAAGGAAACAACGATTTAAGAATGAATCTGAAATACGAAATGGCTACTTCTATTTCAATTAACATTAAAAATGCAAAGTGACCTACTTGCCCTACCGAGTAATTGTGCTAAGCTCCTATAAAGAATTCACTTCAGTGCTGCTTGCTGTGCAGAATTGTCAGTGTTTTAACAGTTAAATGAAAAGTAAAGAAGTTTTTCAGTTGACAGGTTCAGAAGGAACTACCTTATATAGCTATTTTGTATTTTGTAGTCTAGTTGCCTTGCCATGTCTTCACAGTGAGGTGTTACTAGACTTTACGATTTCGATTAGTGCTGCGACTAGTGCTGGCATTTATGTTATAGATCTTTGGTCTCGAACCCTGTTTACGAGCGTACGGGTGGAGCGCAACAAAGGAATATAGGCATGTATCTACGTGTACCGACAAACGAAAAGGCTGGTCACCTTTCAAATTTAGTGCAAAACTCTCTGCAATTTATGGACACACTGGTCTCGAAGATCAAAGACCTGTTGTTGAAATAAGCGATGAGTTCCTTCAAAAAGTAATACCACAGGTGATTTTAGAAGAGTAGCATTGCGTGTGAGGGCTCTTCTTATTATTACTACTGAGTATCATCTGCTTTTATTATTATTATTACAAGAATGAGGTACAGTGATAGCAGTTTGAGTTATTATTATCGTGTAGTTACAAACGCTCCAGCGTCAAAAAAGATTGTGGCTACGCTGTTAAAAATAATTATATTCAACACGAAAGTTTTAATCTCTTTAATTTACCATCTTTTAGCATTAAGGTCGAACTAACTTTTGTTATATTAGCGAAACGTTAAAGTGAAATTTTAGCTGGATATTTTCGTTCTAAGTTGTAAGTAGAAAAGTAATCTTGCCGAAAAATTGTATTTTGATAACAAACATGAAAATTAGTTCGATAAATACACATAAAAAGCTAGAGGGAGGTGCTGCACGTATCCAGTGAGCGTCACATCAAACAATTAGGAGTTATCTCGAGTTAGGAGAGCGATATATTGCAGACTTGATTACTTTTTCTACTCGAGGAACTAATAAAAGTTGACCAGCAAAGCGGGAACTTGCTCGTACCCTTTTTAATTGAAACACAAGAGTTTTCAAAGAGTATCAACAGCTCCTTGATACATTTTTTCTTTTACCACTAAACGTATTACCAATACGTTACTAACAATTATGTAAAAGAAATATCTACGTTAATAAGAAATAAGTTTGTATAAATGAAGGAGAATAGATGCAAAATATATCACGGACTATCTGATTTTACCCAGGCGGGATGTCAATAATGGACTGAAAAGCAAAAAGTTAGCCCCAGGCAAGTTATCAATTGTATCTTCCCAAGTTGAAGAAGAAAGTTTTTCATTCATTTATAGCACGCAGAGCAAAAGGAAATGCTTAATGGTTATTCTCTTGGTCGTATTTGATATAAAAGCTGAACTTTGTCACCATCATGGGGGCTCTTTGCGATTTTCTATTTGTTCAGACAGTTGTAATTTTTTTTTACAGATGTCTGTGCTCTTGTAATGGGGTTTTTATGCGTTATTTCCTTTTGTGCTGATATTATCAACGACTGCACTTTTAATGATAATGTTTTGTTAGTGTTTTCTGAGTTTAAATGTTTGTGAATAAAAATGTACAATTCTCGAGATAAATATGATGTAGTTGTTGTTTGTAGAAATCGTAGATGTGACGTTTTGCCCCTTACGATGAGATTTCTTGTATCGCTTCTTGCATTGGTTATTTCACAACTTCCTCGCAAATTTGCATGTTACAAAAATTTTTCTTGCTATATTATTTTGGTATAAGTTTGTCAAATTAATTAAGAAAACAATATAATTAATTTTCAATCGAATTTTATGTCAATTTGCTGTACAATGTTATTTATTCATATTTTTTCATTGAGATACTATGTAGTACGTATGTACGTTGTATACTCAAGGTATTTATTTGATAAATTACGAAGATGTCTTATAAGACAAAGATGTCTTATGAATATATTTATCTGTACATTTTGGCGCTGACTTAATAAAATTGATGATAGATGGTGACCGCATTGCCGGATGGGCATCAGAACCACGAAGGTTGTAACCATTATTTGAAGTCAATCAAGTTATCAATCAGTCAAGAATAAGAAACCGGTAAATGTCAGGTTGTTTGACAGTTGATTCGAACAAGGGCTGCCGAGATTCACGAAGAGATACCATCTAGGCAATTTAAACACATTAATATCTCAGTATTCATATTCACAATGCATACCTGCCGCCACGTCCTACCACCAAGCAACTGACAGCAACAATATTTTGATCTTTAAAGTTTATTCTACGCTGGTTTAATGTTCAGAACAATTCAGCTTGTTGTACTCATATCATTTTAACAACAAAATTGCACAACTAAAAACATGTAAAATTCTACATCCTAGCCTTTTAGCAGTTGGCAAAACAAATGAACTGTTTAAATCGTTGAGAATTTAATTTGAGTGATTCCAGTTCGCTAGAGGCGCTACCCATAAAGGTAGTGCCGGGTCGTCTGCGCCCGGTAGCGCGGCTATTGTTTCCCTAAACGATTCTCGACGAGCTTCCGTTGAGAAGGCGTCAGTTTTACGAGCTCAGACCTGGTGGGTTACGCTCTACTCGGTTTCAATTAAATTCAGAATAATACAGTGTAGCGAAATGGGCACTCCAGGTTCATTTTACCTGCAGCTATGTTTAATACTTCGTCCTTGAGCTTCATATCCTATGTTCACTTCAGTTTGGACTTTGTCTTTTGGATTCAGACTGAATACTGAATGTCTTGAGTTCTTCGTTTTGTATCGATGGGTTATCATCATCTCAACTCATCACGGCCCACTATTGACCACGGGTCTCTTCTGTGAATGAGAAGGTTAAGGCCATAGTCCACCACCTCCACCAAGTGCGGATTGGCAGACTTCACACACCTTTGAGTTTCGCAAACTCCCCGGCATGCAGATTTCCTTACGATGTTTTCTTTCACCGTATAACAAGACCCCCCGAGTAGTTGGCCGAATTCTTAACCATTAGGCTATCACCGCTTCATGGGTATAGCTTTACCGTATCGATGGTTACTGTTAGTTTATTAAAATGATCTTATTGACACGGCATAGTCTGAACAAGAAAATTGTGATAGAAACATTGAAAGTTAGTTCGTTTTATATTTTTAAATCATTTATTGTAACTAAACCGTTCGAGTAACCAGATCGTAAAGATAAACTTTGAAGTTGAAAAATTTCTGCGACCTGCGTTCCTCCGTTTCCACCTGTTAGTCTCAACACCTTTACTTTGTAATGAAAATAACTGGCATCGTATTACATTCCCTTTTAAACACGGGCCAGGGAACTGGACGAGGGATGGGTCACCTTGCCTTTTAGTTATTTGCAGAATTTTAATAGAAAGGTCCCTGTCAGTTGTGTGCCCTGAAAGTCATCCATGTGTTTGCATAAAAACGCGGAGTCACAATGCAAGTATTGATAATTGATGAGAGCATATTCTGAATATTGGATTTCAGAATGTGAAATATTCGATGTTGTTTTAATACGAACACATTGGTATTTGTCGCGTACAAAAGTAGAACAGGCTTGATTTTTAAAATTGATATTCACAAATTTTTAAATAGTTATGTGCGACTTACGGTATATTTCTATAATTTTTATGTTGTATATTTATTTGCTTAAGCTTGTATAGTCTGATTTTATCAAGAATTTTGTTACATAAAGAACACGGATAGTACCTACACTAAAATAATAGCAGTTATTTTTTGTTCTTGGTAAAACAAATATTATAAAATTTACAAATATCATTCTTGTAAGCATAAAAGTGTTGAAACAAGATAAATTTCGAAGAACATGTGGCAATTAAGCTAACACAAGTGTGATAATGGAGAGAATATTGTCCATATTGCAACGTGAATATTCCGCATAGCGCGTAGCACAATAGCTACAAAGTCTGTAATCGTAGCACCGCTACGATAAGCTACAGTTATTGTAGTTTGTAGCTTTTTAGTACGTGGCTGTGTTACTACGAAAGTGTTTATTGTTATTTCACGCCTTGACCAATATACCAAACATGTTTTAATTAATATTTTTATAAAGAACTTGCTGTACTCGACGCGCGTTGCTACTCAACTCATCAACCATGTGTTCGATCGATATCACCAGAACCTTTTCCAGTAAATTCTGAACAAAGTTGCTAAAGACATCAGTGCTCTATCTCCCACTATTTCAGAATATACAAAGAACAAACAAACAGACTGACAAAAAAACATTGATTTTATATATACATGTCGTAATTGTCTGCTATTTACGAAATATTCGATTAACTTTCAGGACAAATTCTTTTACAGAAAAAAATGAATGCAAAATCTTTAAACATTGTATCTTTGTTATAAGTGTACTATTATTTATTGAAGTGAAACTAAATGAATGACACTTAGATGGAATTCCTAAAGTTAAATATTAAGTAATTACCTCACAGACACTCGCAAACTAAACCTGTGGACCTATTGTCATACTAAGCAGATCCCAGACATAATAAATGATTTTGCCATATAGATTGACTTTTTACGATCGCATTCGATCGTCTTTCATTCCATCCGATTCGATCTGTTATAATCGATTCGTGAAACTGTATTTTAAGGATTAAAATCTGTTTATTAATACGAGTTCCAAAAATATAAGATAGTAATAAGAAATGATTTTTAAAATTAATCCCCTAAAAGGCTGAAGCTGCGGACATAAACCTGTATGACTATGGTAATTTTGAGGTACAAAGCAGCGTGGCCAGATTGGCTAGTAAAATATAAATTCTCATTCATTGTTCAGACGATGAAACGTAAATTTTGTGGGTCGACCAAATAGTCCGTGCGATCATTGTAAAAATAACATCACAGAAACAATGTTTTATATGCGTTCGTTTTGTATTTTTGAGAAATTTCAGTATTGGTAAATTTTTAAATGTAATATTAATATGTAATGAAATACTAACAATTAACTTTCGTGTTCTAAATTTAAAAATTTCAACTGGATTTTCCGGAGTTTAATTTTATCTTAACTTTTTTGTGATGAAATTCTTCGTTATGACGCTACGTTGCAACATGTTGGACGGTTCAACTTTTTAACGGTTATTAAGGTAATTATTTTATATTCACTTGCACTTTGTTTGAAGTGGATTTTACTATCAAGATATTTTTAAGCATAAAATAGCTTTAACATTTCTATTTTGAAATTAATCATATTATGGTACTTACATACTTTGAAAATAAATATTTTGAACATAAATACATGTTTGTGATTGATTTTTAATAAATTTTACAATACTTCTATCCTAATTATATCTTCAAACTATCTCCAAGAATGCCACGGTCATAGTAAGTAAAAGTCAAAATATTTTATTTCATCATAGGAACATCGAGCTCACTTAATGGAAGTCAGAAGATTACATACACAATATTCATACATTTTCATTTTTATTCGGCGACTAGGATTAATAATCATACCTAAAAAACACAACTTAGCTTAACATTCATATTACGCCAGTACGAACATCACGCTCTTCGTCTTCCTTACTCATACTTACTGCGAAGGATTGGAATAAGTTGCATGAGTCGGTGCTCCCGTTCCCTTACAATGTATCTTCAAGTCAATGTGCCTTCAACATCTATGATTCTATCTATGCCAGAAACCAAGTGACACAAACAAGTGACGCTAGTAACACAACTGACCACTCAGAATTGTTCATTATCTACCGTCATAAAATAATTTAAGTAATAATCCATATTAATCAATATGTTCATAATTATGTTTCATCCCGAAGCCGAAGCCTCACTGTACGCCCACACTGAAAATGACACTGAAAACATAGTTACTATGATTCATACTATGATTTGTATCGCAGTGACTCATGGATATACGAGAGCCATATTTATTATGATGTGGTAATGAATTTTGTATGTTTGTTCAATATTTAAATCATATTATTGTTAATAGCTGTAAAATTGTAATTAAAACTGAGTCTTTCTGGCTTAGTGCACATTGAAGTCCATAACTGAATATGGATCTCTTTTCCTGACCAAGGAGGTCTAGAGCATGCTCCACTACTCTGCCCCAGTGCCCATAAATACTTATTTACAGTTAACAGGCCCATTTTATTTTATTTCGGAAGTGTATTGACAGGCCGGTTGGTCTAGTGGATAGTGAACCTGACTACTACACCGGAGGTCGTGGGTTCGATTCCCACCCAGGTC
>DWJZ01003818.1:0-16314 GCA_018249125.1 Asbolis capucinus | reverse complement strand
ACAAGCTAACGCTTAGTTTGGGGTCAGATGGCCGTGTGTGAGTTGTCCAAAGATATTTATTTATTTTATTTATTTATAAAGAGGAGATTTGAACCCATTAGGGCAATTATGGGAAAAAATCCTTAAACCAACAGACCAGTCAAAAATAAACCTTGAACTCTAAAAACCATAGAATCCCTATAACCATACATAATACCATGGTTGAAACTTGACAAATAACTATCGGAGTAGATTTATAACCTGATTTATGGTAGCATTCGCTCACGACCAATGTTTATTATGGCAACCCCACAGCAAATCTTATCAGATCTAGCTTAGCAATAAAAATAAATTAAACCCAGCTCACCGAGGTGTTTCTACTAAAATATTACAGCTTTTAGTAGCACGAGATATAGAATTATTGCATTTTGTATAAAAATAAATTGACCGGTATGCTGTTGTTTTCTGGGTTTCAAATTGATTAGCTTACTTGAAAATTTATTAAAAGTTAATGCAAGTGAGACTACCAAAAATTTAAAATAATCAAGGTTTTTATAAAACTACGATAGGTTTATATTTAAAAAAATTGGTTAATATCTCAAGAAACGAAATCTACAGTAATTGACAGGCATGTTGGTCTAGTTAGTGAATCTGACTGCTACACCGGTCATGGGTTCGATTCCCACCCAGGTCAAACTTTTCTGTGATGAGCAGGACTGTTTGTGCTGTGTGTCTGGGTGTAAATATCTATATCAACATGTATTTAAAATTATATGTGTATGTTTATCAGTTGTCTGATCACCATAGTATAAGCAAAGGCTTAGTTTGGCGTCAAATTGCCGTGTGTGTTGTCCAAAGATATTTATTTAAAAATGTCTCTGCAAAATAAGATCACGTATTTATTATCTAGACAAAAGCTGATAATCTTTTCATTCTTAATTTCTATTTTCTTATCTGATCTTTCTCTTCTTCTCCTTTATTTGATTTATAATCTTTTCTTATCTTTTAATCTGAACATACGGGTAGGGGTATCCTTCAAGTCCATAAGAAAATTATTTCTTTCTGTCGCGCTCAGAGAGGTGCGCTAAATAAGTCCTGAATCAATTCGTAATAAATAAATGAACTATCGAGTTGTCTCAGAGTCATTTCATTAGTAAATGTCACATAAAATTGATGCTAGTGTATCCCGCATCAAAATCTCATATCAACAGTAAAAGCAATGGAGCGTTAGCACACATAAAAATTAGGAAGGAAAAAGCAATATTTGTTTAAATTTTTTTATTTTAATTATTTTATGCTTCTACAGAAACACGCAACTGATTTACTACAACAGTACAAAAAAGCTTTTTCCTTAGATATAAAATAAATTGGAGTCGCCATTCTTTTTTCGGAAATATAATATACTAGTTTATCAAAGGGGAGATGTCTTGCCAGGCGAGGGTGATACCTGGAGAGCGGCCGAGCTCCGACATTTGTTGGTTGGAATTTCGAAGGTCGAAATCGGTTTTACGCTATAATCTATCACTTTGCCAAATTACATCCAAATCATCACAGTAGTTTTAGCGTGAAGGAGTAACAAACATCCATCCATCCTCAGAAACTTTCGTATTTATAATATTGCATTCAAAATTATATAAAATATCAATGTCTATCATTAATGTATAATTAAGAATTTTTTTATACTTAGACGCAAGGCCTCCGACCCAAGGCCTCCGACATGACTTAATGATTGCTACTAATTAATTTTAATAAGCACATTGCGTCCTTTGTATAGCGTACCGCTAAGGATTGGAATAAATTGCCAGCGTCGGTGTTTTCGCTGAAGTATAATGTAGGCGTGTTCAAGACAAAAGTGAATAGGCTTCTTCTAAGTTAATACGCTTTACCATCTAAGAAAGACTGCATCGCCACTTACCATCAAGTGGGACTGTAGTCAAGCTTTATTTTATAATATATAAAAAAAAGAAAATTAGAAGTGCAGACACCAGGCCTCTCTTTTCTCCTTTCCACTCAGGAATGTTCAAGCGAAGACCTGAGCCTTCTGAGACTAATGTACAAATACAAGCACAAAATGTACGTTAAACGGCATATCTATTTAAGCGCTGCAGGAGCTATAGCTTAAAATTAGATAAATAGGACTAGACATTGGCTCTGCGTCGTTTCTCTCGTTCGTCCTACTAAAATGGTAAATGTGAAAGTTTGTGAAGCTGGAAATATGAATGCATGTTTTACTCCTTCACGCAAAAACGACTGAATCGATCTGGATGAAATTTTGCACAGAGATGATAGTCTGGAATAACTCAGGCTTTTTATCAACGTACCTATTACTCATTAAACACCTACAATCTTGCACGGGATTATTCTCATAACTGAGGAGTCATCCGCCACGCTACTCATAACTTCTAGAATCTAAAGAACCTAAAATGAACCTAAAAATATAAAATAAAAAACCCGAAAAGGTATTATGTTATTGCTACAAGCTATAATAAAGCTTGCAATGTCATATTTGAACAACGTTCTTTTAGATATTATGTTATTGCTACAAGCTATAATAAGGCTTGCAATGTCAAATTTGAACAACGTTCTTTTAGGTATTATGTTATTGCTACAATCTATAATAAGACTTGCAAAATAAAATTTGAACAACGTTCTTTTATTCCAAATTTAAAAACATCCTCATTAAAAACACATTCGAATTTCAAATACATTTACAATTGAACTAATAATACACGTCAAAATATTGCAACACCGCACTCGAATAATCCATTGTGTACTTCGATCGGGACAAAAATCACGTACAAAAGATTGTACTAAAGATGGTACAAAAGAATTAGAGGGGCGGTTCGATTCGAACACGAGTCAAGTGGTTCGATCAAGTTCGATTAGCGATTTCTATTGTCAATTCGAAATGGGGAATGGTTCGATACGAATCCACGGCAATCAACGGGTTGTTGATTGTACGTATAGTGAATTATTTTTTAATTTAATTGTATTTATATGGGGTTAAATGTCAGGTATGTTATATAGGTGTTTATATATTTTTATTTTAAATTTGGGTCATCCCGGGGCTCTGCCTGCCTTTTATCAATCTCGATAAAAAGTTGCCCATGTCACACTCCAGAACAAGAATTATCTTCACATAACGTCAATTCGTCGCCCCGATTCGACGTGAAAGACGGACAAACATACAAACACATAAACACACACTTTCACCTTTATACTATTAGTATGGATTCAAAAACTGGTCACAAACACTTGCGTGTTTTATTCTACTAATATTATAAATGGGAAAGTTTGTGAGGATGGATGGATGTTTGTTACTCCTTCATGCAAAAACTACTGAACGGATCTGATTAAAATTTGGCACAGGTATAGACTATAGGCTACTTTTTATCAACATGCTGCGGGAAAAGCCACAGGACATATCTAGTAAACATATACATCAAACCTCGCACTAAGTCTTCCTACGTCGCAAGTAGCACTAACACATCTAATACATCACAAATAAAATGCATGACCCACGAACAATTATTTATCTGTCACGCAAATATCTATCACCAAAATGTTACCCAGGACCTTTTCTTCAAGGGAATCACTACCAACTAGATTTGAGAACATTTGGAATCAAAGGTATTTTATATTTTGCTTAAATTACAACTCGAAGTTACACAAATCAAAAAATTAACCCCATGTAATTCAAAATTAAATCTAACCATTACTTAATATGCAATTATATGTGTGAAGATAAACCCTGAGGAATCCTCTCACGGTCCAATCGACCGACCGACCTTAGAATATTAAAATTTGCATACGGTGACGAATTTACAAAAAATAATAAAAAAATGCAAAGGAGACATTGTGCTAAGTAACGAACGCTCTTTATTAATCTTTGAAAAAACTTCTTAAATTTCACTACCTTATAAATATTTATACATTAAATAATATGCAAAACATCGTAATTATAGGGCAGCTCAAGAAATGGGTTAACAATTTTGCATACGAGGTCGTTTTAAAACGATGTAAGTACTTAACCCTCCGCTGCCGGATATCATCTTAAACTCAAACGCGTAAGCGTTAAAATAAAATTGCATAGTTGCCATTTCAAAATAAATTAACACTGCAAATTTCACACCTTGAGTTTCGCGACAGGTTTTTAAAGACGATTGGTTTGAAAATAAAGAGTTGTCGCTTACAAGGTCTTTTTGTCCCGTAATAATTTAACTCAATTTATGCACGTACCTCGTTAGACAATCAGTAAGCAGATGGCAAATTTAGCTTGCCCCCGGTGGGAAGTGAACCGCTTCCGTCTTCTTTAATGGGTAATTTCTGTTGCAATTTCATATTTGTATGTAAATGTTGCCATTTACGGCATTTAAGTTCCCGTGACAAATTTTGCATTACATTAATGTTATAACTAGATTCCACCCGCGGCTTTACTCGCATTATGTTGATACCAAGTAGCCAGTGTTATTCCAGACTATAAATTATCTCTTATACCAAATTTAAGTTGTAAACGTTCATATCATCCTAAGGGAACCAAGAACAGAAATACGGGATAGCTGTACAATTGTTTCAAAATAAAATATACCCTATATCCATTTCCTGGGTGTGTTCTGTCTACGTTTTAAGTTTCTTCTTAATCTGTTCAATAATTAGCAGGAGAACTTTCAAACATTTTCACAAACTTTCACATTTATTTTATTAGTAGGATAGAAGGATAGGATTTATTGAACTAGGTTTGGTTGACTTGACATGGTAGCACAGCTCTTCCCTCATAACTGAGGAGGCCTAGGGAGCTCTATCAGATTCCAATGCAGCTTGGTGAAGAGGTTTAAATACTCAGTTTTATAACCCACATTATATTTTTTTTAACTATACGCAATTTAAAATAAAAATCGAAAAATTACAAAAATAATTAATTTTAATTGGAAGTATCTAGGTAAATAATAGTATAGTTTATGTTAATGGACATAAAAAAGAATAAATACAGCCATTTTGAGAACGTTTAAAAGTACTATCTATTAATTGCATAGTAACTTACGTCTTGTATTTTATTTTATTACAACGCGAAAATTTTAAAATAATTTCACCTGGGCAGGTGCTATTTGAAATGTATTTTAATTGCAAATTTATATATTAGGTAACAAACAGCCGGTATAAACAATAAAAAAATTGATTGAGTGTGAGTTAGGCCACCGGCAATATAGGGTTATGTGGGGACGTTATTCTTTAACCCGTTAAGTCGATATATCCAAAATCTTTTTATTTATTTATTTATTTATTCCTTATTGTACCATATATTTGGAACATAAGGCGGACTTAATGCTGCTCTGCAAGTCAACCTTAGGGCAGTGGGAACAAAGAAGGCGGAAGCAATCAAGAGTAAAAAAATTAAAAAAAGTGCAATTATTATAATTTATATAATACATATATATATACTAATAATAATTTATTTATGTATATACGTATACATATATCAAATAATAATACAATAGATATATTTTTATAAGTTTTTATTTAACTTACAGTGTATGTTTGTATATTAGTTTGTTGGTTTGTTCAAATCTTGCAAGCTTAATTAGACCCACTTCCTCTTACACTACGGAGCTGAAATTTTGTATAAAGTTTCCGTTCTTATGACAATCCATTTTTATGAAAAGCATGACCTAACACTACGTTCAGGATTGACTCCAGATGACTTCTCAACTCTTAACAATAAAATTCATGAAATTTTGTTTCGTTTTCCCTATACTTTATAATTAAAGCTTGTAAATATTTCAATAAAGCATAATTTTCAATACATTGTATAGGTTGCAGTAATGATTTGTTTCATATTTCCAGAACGAATGGTTTAAATGATACAGGGGAGTACCATGAGCCTAACATCACTTTACAGCATAATATTTGTAATGACTTAACTATAATTATTAAACTATAACTATTTAAAAATAACCAACACGAGGAGAAAAAAAGACGAGTCATCCTAGCACCATTAGTGAACCACACTTTCTTGCCGTAACAAATTATTAATAAATAAGTATACCCAAACGAAATTACTGCTTTTAAGCACTTTTAAACTGTGGACAGACGCCACGGTAATTTTTGTAAGGGTTCCGAATTTACTACTGAACCCTTTCGGGCATTTTTTAAAATGTGCTATTGACTTCGCAGTCAAGTAATAAAAATATTCAAATCGCAAAACCAAACATTATGGAACGCAAGAAAAAAACATTGTCGCGAAAAAAACAAACCAGCTGCGTTCCAATTTCAAAACGACTAATGATTTAGTATTATTCATAGCCGGTTTGGGCTGAAAAAAAAATAAAAGGGCAGTAATGATATGCATGTCCTACTTTCCAAACGCATTAGAGACAAAAAAGAAAAAAAACTGTATTATGAATGGCGGGATTCCTTTTTTGAATATTTTAAACTCGTTCTCAAGGATATCAGTTACCGGTGGTGTTGCCTGCTCATTGAAATCACAATGCGTTGTTATTGTCTATTTTTAAATAGACGAACGTTTTGAAACTATACAGCCACTTAAAATGGCGTCTTCTAGATGTTATCTTTTTACTCATATTACGACTAATAAATTGTTACTTTACCTTGTCATTTGCGGTAATTAATAACGTTCGTTTGCTTTGTTAATATTACTTATAAATACAATAGGAAACAAAATAGGTACTGAAAACACAATAAGCAAATTGAATACACACGACCTAAAGCTTTTATATTTATGGTAAACTAGCGGATGCGTCGGCAACTCGTTGCAGATTGATAAAATCAGCAATATCTCACAAAATAACAAGCTTAACATAGTCAAAAGATAAGATTGAGTTACATTTTCTACAAACGGTCGCTTGACTATAGTAAAAAAATACCTTTAACTGCAAAAGAATTGAACGGATGTTAATGAATTTCTGTTTACCGGATTTGTCTATCCACCTGGTAAAGCAGAATAACCTCCTCAGGCTTCAGGGCTCAGGTCTTCCAAGGGCTATAATAATTCACCACGTTGGTCAAGTGCAGATTGCTGAACACACCTACAAGAATTTTGAGGACTACTTACTATCAATGCAGGTTTGCTCACGATGTTTTCTTTTAGCGTAGAAAGTGAAAATTAAACTTCTAATATGCACATTACATTACATGACATATACACATATGACAGGCGGGTTGGTCTAGTAGTTAGTGGACTTTACTACACCGGCGGTCGTGGGTTCGATTCCCACCCAGGTCAAACTTTTCCGTGATGAGCAGGAATGTTTGTTCTGTGTTTCTGGGTGTGTGATAGAAATATCTATTTAAGAATGTTTTTAAAAGTATATATGTATGTTTATCAGTTGTCTGATCACCGTACAATCTGACGCTTAGTTTGGGGTCAGTGTGTGAGTTGTCCAAAGATATTTATTAAAAAAAACGAAATTTGTCATAAACATTGTATTTTTCTTATTATTTTTCCCAGTTATTTTTGGTATATTTTATTTTTTAATTTTAATAACTATTTTAATTTTATGATTGTTACTGTTAGTGACAGTTTTACAATATGTTTTAATTATTATTGTATCTTATATTGTGAATATTTATGTTATTAGATTTATAATTAATGTGACAAAATATTTCTCAATTTTAATTAATGTAATTGGTGAATCCGTTTCAATTAACTGTGAATAAAAAATTGCTCGCCGGCTTGTCTTGTTGGCTATTTGAAAGTTAAGCGCTAAGTTAAGACGGGTGACCGCTAGTGGTTAAAATCTCAGGCGCGTTTCCGTGATTTGGAGGGCACGTACAGCCGTCAGACGCAATTTTTATCGTTAGTTAGCAATCGTTAAGCTACGTTGGAGGAATTCGGGTGGCATAAAAACTTCCGGCATTTGAGTTGAGAGCAATCCAGAGCAGCGTGATAAACGTTAGATTCAAATAATTGTACTTTCATAAGTGTATTATTAATGTGTATGAATAAATTAATTTTGACTGTGACCAAATCTTCTCGGTGTAAGAAGAGATACATGCTCAGTAGTGGGCTATCAATGGGCGCCGTAATGAAATGGTGACTGTTAGTGAAATTATAATGTGCTTCGGAGGGCACGTACTTAGGTAGAAGCAGTATTGCAAATGCAGGATTGAGTAGCCGAGTGTGAGATGCAGTACTACGGTTTTATGTCCCTTTCTCACAATAAAATATTATGTTAGACAAATTATAATGTACCCATATTTATAGTCCTACAAATATTATAAACGTGAAAGTTCCTAAGTATGTTTGTTACTTTTTCACGAAAAAGTACTTGACGGATCTGGATGAAACTTTGCAGTAATATAGGTTATACATCAGAATAACATGTAGGTTGCAATTTGTAATGATTTTGTCCCGAGAAGTTCTAAATAAGTCAGAGACAGCATATATCTACCTTTTATGTGAAAGCCACTATGATCAAAATTTTAAACCATAAAAATTTAATTGGATTTTGCAATGCACATATTGATGTATAGGAATATTTATAGGAACGGAAAGGAATGAAATTATGAACATGATGCGAGCGAAGCCGCGGGCGGACACTAGTAATGTTATAAATATTTATTAGGTCAATTTTCTTAAATTGTAATAATCCAAAGACATCTCAATACATAATGTCTATGTGATAAACGAATGAAATCTTCAATCATTTGTGAAAATCTAAGACAGATCTTATCAAGTGACGTGTGACAAAGTGACACACATTGATAAAATTGTAAAATACAAAAATAATGACGCCTTCAAAATAAATTCTCAATGAAACCTTTATTTTTTTAATTAGGAAGTTCAAAATACAAAATTGTAATGTGGTATGAAATATACAACAAAATTCCCGGTCTAACTGATGTCCAGTACTTCGTGAGACAAATTTTTGATGGTCTTCTTTGGCTGGCAAATAGTGAGTACCTATCTCTTTCTATAGAAAGATATCGCTCACTTTGCATCACAATTGGTATATCGTGGTCGTAGAAGTACTTTAATTAGATTTTTTCGACTCCTGGTGTTACTGAATTTGTAAAGTACTCTGTGTTTGGAGTGCGATGAATAATCTGTACTTTCGTAATTCTCTTATAACTCAATATTTCTACTAATATTTTTAATACGAAATTTTGTAAGGATGGCTGTTTGTTTCTCTTTCACGCAAAAACTACTAAATGAATCTGGCTAAAATCTGGGTCAGAGGGAGATTGTAGTCTGGAATAACTGATGGGCTACTTTTTATCAACATGCCACGCAAGTGAAGCCGCGGAAAAACTCTAGTATTTCATAACATTAGACCTATTGAAATGTATTATTGGAATAAGTAGCCCGCTTCCGTGTTCCCGTTCGATTACAATGTGAATGTCTTCAAGTGTGAATAGGCTTGTACTAAGTTAGTGCGCTTTACCATCGAAGACTTCATCACCACTTACCATCAGGTGGGATAGCTGTCAAGCGCTAACTTATCTAAGGTAAAAAAATGTATGGATGTTAATATAGTGAAAATTTTAAATCTTCCTCCGCTGCGTGATTTCCTGCACGACCCGTACTGAACACCAATGTTTTTTTACCGACTTCAAATAAGGAAGAGGTACTCAATTCATGTGTATTTTTTCTATGAATTGAGTTGACCGATTTTGAAATTTTTTTTTTGATCGAAAGCTGGTGCTCGCGATGTGGTCCCATTTTTTTTTAAAGCGACCAGTAGTTTTGGAATTATTGTCCCTTTTAAATATTTCTGGTCTTCTTTTTTACGTGAGTAAAGATTTTGATAATTCTTTTTTTATTTCAAAGGTACTACTTGTCCCGTAGTTTCATAACACGCGACATCTGACGGCTGGTTTTTGAGTTATTAGGTTTTTCTTAATATACTTTCAAAACCTTATATTGGGTTCACCGATTTTGTTTGTTGACTATTTTTTTTTCAAAAGCTAATACTTGCCGCATACTGCCATGTAATTTTGAGCAACATCTGACGGGCAGCTTATCTTATCTTTAATGATGCGTATTTAACTGGTTGCAACTATATTGACAATGATAGTTTCATTGTATTACTCGTCGGAGGCATTTGAAGTAGTTTTTTTATGATAAAAATAATTAAATAGATACTGATGTCTTCTATAAAACTGTAGTACATCACTGCTCTCTGTTGTCACTAATTTCCGCAGCGTACGCTATATAATACTATAATGCATCATCATCTTGAAATTCTATGTAATTTAACACTGTAACTATATGTATATGCTATATGTATATCAAAGTAAATATAGTTAGTGTTAAAATCAGCTAGAATTTGTGTTATAATTATTGTTGATATTTTAATCTTTCATGGCTCATAAGGTACTAGTATTATGTAAATACTTCCTTACCAATATATTAGAAAATCAAAAAACTGAGATAAATAGTTAGTTATATAGATCCTTCTTATATGAAGATATGAGCAACTATGTATCCTTTATAGATTAAGGGGCTGTGAACGCCAGACCTTCGTCATTTTATAAAAATGAAATTTCTAGCACAGTCTAGAACGAAGACTATGAAATGGGTCATCGTGGCTTTGGAAGTTATAAAGTACTAGGTGTTTACCGCGATTACGTCCGCGTGGTAAACCGGGGAGGTTCTACAATCCCCCCCCCCCTCAATCCTCCCTCTTCAACCCTCTAGTTAATGAATACAAAATATGACGATTATCCCTTCAATACTGAAGAACTCTCATGGCCTAATTAAACCCCTTTAAACTTTATCATTTTATAAAATTTCGCCTTTTATAAAATGACAATAAAATTTTGCTTTTTATAAAATGACGAAGGTCTGGTGATCGCAGGCTCTTAGTCTAGAATGCGATCTCGAGTGGAGGTTTATTGTTATCGATTGCAGTAGCTTATAACTTGGTTATCTGAGCAAATAAACATGTCTGTAGAATTACGTGTGTCAAATATATGTCAATCGATATTACGATTATTATTTAAGTGTTTTAACAAGATCGGATTTACTAAGAGCGGGCAGTAAACGAATTGATGGTTCTGAGAGCTATGTATATAACTTGAACTCTTGCTATGGAGAATACTCTCCAGATGCTAAGAGATTGCACCAGAGTCACATCACAGAATGGACGGATGTTTCAGAGCCTGTTATGCAAAAACTACTAAACGGATTCGAATGAAATTTGGCACAGAGATTATAGTTTTGAATAATATACAGTATACAATTTTTATCGACGTACCTACGGACGATACCGCGAGTGGAAAATAGTGTCTTCTATAACGGTCTATACAAATAACTGCTAACACACTATATCATGGAAGACTTCATACATCTGAAAGACTTCTGGAGAACTCTCAAAAGTGCAGGTTTCCTCAAAGACAATTAACTTGTAATAAACACATGAGTTTGAAAATTAGAATTGCGCGCAGGTTTTGACGACATCCCGTTCGAAGGACCAACTTTCAAACAATAACTGTATGTCTATAAAAAGACAACTTATCAGCAGTTAAGCCTATTAACAATAAACGTTTAATCTTACCCAGAACTAGAACTGTTTACCGTCACCTGTCATAAATTATTCGCTATGTAGTAGTAGTTATTTAAAGATTAGTAATGCATTGTTTAATTAATTACAATGAGTACCAATGTCAAGCGATGCATAGAACAAGGCTGCTTCCCGCACGAACGATACCATCCCTCGTGACTGAACGAAATAAAACAACGGCGTAGGGTGTTTGCACAAATACTGGCTTCAAATTTAAAGTAATTTATTGCTTAGATTGAAACAGGCTACAACCCATTGGTAGCCCATTACTGAGTACGGACTGAGGAGGCCTAGAATATACTCAACACGCTTATTTCGCATCGGTGGAAGGGTTAACTAACCCAAGTGTCGGATGTTTTTATGCCACCTGTAGGTCTACGACACGACTTAGCGATTGCTATTTAATTATAACGACCGGGACCGACAGCTTCACGTGGCTTCCAAAGCACGGAAGTGCTGATGAAATTGTTGCCACTAACAGTCACCAATCCTGCTACCGACCGCGCCCGCTTTGTTTAACTTATTCGATATACGTAAATTCATGGACTCAAACAGTGTCAATATCAATAAAATTCAATATCAGTCTTATCATCAATTATTCAATATCATGATTTTTTTACGTTAAATTAACCCTTGATTATAATTCCACCTGATGGTAAGTGGCGTTGAATTTGATGGTAAAGTGCACTGTCAATCAATCATCAATTCAATATCAATCATATAAATCTTTATCAATATCAATTATAAATCCATAATTAATTAATATGTAACAAATCACTGTTTGTAATTAAAAATATTATAACGCCTAGCTCGTACATTTACTCTCGGTATTATAGTTTAATAGGTAAAAAAGTGCCTCGAAACTAAACCTCAATACATTTTTATTTAAAATTAAATTAAAATCAACATTATCCATCACTGGTGCAACATCCCTACTTTCCACGTAATTACGTACGTACAAGACTAATTTGAATATCTTTGTCGCGAACACCGATGAAAATTGCACAAAGCGGGCACAAGGAAACAGCTAGAAACGAAACATTGATTGATATAGCTTTTGTGTTCAAATATGTACATATACATATGTGTATTCAAATACATATGTATCCAAAGTATGTATGTATTCAGATGGATTGTCTGGAAAACAGAGCTGTTTAGTGATAATAATTTTGTGCTGATTTTAATTGATTTAATCAATTTGTATTCATTATAAATTACAATTGCATTGTATGTATTTTTGTATTGTATATGAGAAAGTTCAAGGTTTCTGAATTATTGTCTTTCAGTGTGCAATCGGCGAAAAGTTGAAACCACGGAACCGATTTAGATTTGGTATATAGTACTGAAATATGGTTAGAGAAATACCTGGAGAAAATAGTTATATATAACAGATAGACGTTTGTTCTCTGGTCATAAGTGTTATTTATATTGGACATGTCGCCCGTGATACAGCAAATAATATTGTGGGGTATGAGTATACAGGTATTTTGTTCAAACTAAAACTATTTAAAACTACTTACCAACATATCTAAATCTTTATATATAATTCTTCTGTACGTGTGTATGGCACTGAACTTCTCCTAAACGGCTGAATGATTTTTTTTGTATGCGTTTGCGTGGCGCCCTGGATGGTTTAAATTCACAAATCAACCCGGCAGATGGCGCTGTAGTCGGTGTTAAGGATATTTATCTATACTGCAACTAAACGGCTAATTTAGGTTTGAAATATTGGTGGCAGTTCAGGGGAGATTCATAAGGCAAAAAAAAATGAAAAGTCTTGCGGTTTGAAATTCGCTGAGTCAGCTAGTAATGATATAATAATATTTATTTATTTTGTATAATTCAACAACGGTAGTTACATTTTCACAGACAATAGTAAAGGGATCTAATTAAATAAAACAATTAATTTATTAATCAATTATAGGTGAATATCACTTGCAAGAAGAAAACTAAAAGTATAAAAAGAGAAAAAAGTAAAGAAACATTAAAACTTACAGTAAGATTATATAAAGCAAGTGTGGTTTTGTTACTGCATGTTCATAAATTGCTACATTGTGGTTACATATTACTAAAAAGTATATATTAATACGTGAAGCAAACATTTTGTACCCCTTTTTACGAATACTACGCAGACGCAGGACTATGAAATTTGGCACACTTAAAATTTATATGCGGAAGAGCGCAGAAGGCTAATATTTTTTTTACTAAAGCAATGGAAACACATTAAATCGATAAATAAAAAATCATTACACACCAGTATACAATTAACACACATTCTCGTTTGTCAATTGTAATAATGCCAATGACAAAATAGTCCTATGATACTTTGAATTAAGGTTGAAATTCAACCAACAGGATCTGTAGTTAGTAAAATAGCCTGTATAAGCTGTCACTTTACACAATATAAGGCCTATTATGCAAGTAAGGAATTTCAGGGCCACATGGAGGCCTTGATAGCTAAAGGCGAATAATTCCATTTTTCAAGTATTATGGCTTTTCCAATCAATCTTGTGGACAGGCGACATTTTATATCTCGTGTTAAAACAACAGATAAGGCGAGGAGAGGAGAGATATCTCAAAAAACGTCACTGATCAAAAATTGGCCAAGTGTGAAACGGATCAAGCGTAGAGGTTCCTTCTCATTGCGCGATAGGGTTTACCTTAAAGGCTTAAAATGACAAAGATGCTTGGAAATCATTTACTTCTTCAGCCAGTAAGGAGTTTATTTCGCCCTTTCGTCACCTCTTTAATTTGGCACCTGGCATCCGAAGTCCCCTTCGGGTCCAACTATCAATCTGTCTGCCCGTCAGCTGGGCACATAGACCTAATCTTCACTATGACCTGCGTGAGCCATTGTTATCCAGCAGATGTCCACTATCTTCTTCAGACCATCAGTCTGGTCAGAGGCATCCTGTGCTTTACCGAAACGTGGTCTCGATTCGAGGACCTTTCTTTCCCAACGGTTATGGGTCTTTTGAACTATGTGGCCGGTCCACTCCAACCAGCTAATTCTCTGAGCTACGTCAACCTTCTTCATGATGGTCTCATCGTTCCTGACTCAATTAAGTAGAGAAATACCAAGCGTAACCCTTTCTATAACCTGTTGTGTGATCATGACCCATTGCCAAGAGAGATGTAGGGTCAAGGAGATATTAAACCGTCAGATCCTTGCCCTACGATACCCTAAAAACCATGAAAAGTAACGTATTTCCCCAAAATGTTACATGCATTAATTATATAATAGTGTCATCGGGACAGCTTTTGGTATTTCAAGAATTAACATAACAATAATGAAATTAGTAACATATGCTCATATTGACAGGCTAATATATTATTAAATATAACTCTTGTTGGTTTAGTTAACTACTTTAGTGAAATTAAAAATTTAGCAGGCCTGTTGGTCTAGTGGGTAGTGAATTTACTAAGCCGGAGCTCGTGGGTTTGAACCCCACACAGAACTAACGTTTCTGTTATGAGCAGGAATAATTGTTCTGTGTCTGGGTGAAGTAAAAATGTATTTATTTAAGGATGTTTTATAAATATATACATATTTATGTATGTTTATCAGTTGTACAAGCCAACGCACATTTACATAGTTTGGGATCAGATGGTCGAGTGTGAGTTGTCCCGAGATATAAGAAAGTTTTTAACTACACGTTGATTTTCTCCCATCACAAATCAGCTTCACTTGCTAATAAATTATGTGCCAAATCATAATATTTAATTAGGCAATAATTACTTGGTTAATTAAACAATACCAAATCCGTTTAGAACAATGAAGTATAAATATTGACTAAAGAACTATACGCAATATTTCCTGTTTGTTATGGAGATAGTCTTACAAAAATATACCAGTCATGAGTTCTAGAACTTCAACCAAATGCTAACTATCAGGCGTGTTCAAAGTCAACCATCATTTCGGTGAAGGAACATGAAAAAACCTACACACCTAAGAGTTTCCAGTAAAATTCTCGATCTTGTACGATGTTTATCAAATCAACACTTGGCCAGTGTGGTGGACTATGGCCTCTCCTTATTATTGAGAAAAGAAACTCCAATGCCGATTTGCCGGATGTCGGAGATGCCGGAGTCGGTTAGTGGCCGCTTTGAGCGTTTTTTGAGTTTAAGCCTTCATTAGTTTAAGCCGCACGAAGGCCTCAAATATGCCTTAATTATTGTCGTCCAACAACCACCCTAGTCGCCATTTTGTACCCTTTGAGGCACAGAAGCGATGAACAATTAGTGCACTACAACACTATTAATACGTGGTACAAGGAATTTTACATCTGCTGCTACATCTGCTCGATTGTCATTTTTTAGGAGTGCGTTACAGAGACAGAATGATGAGGTCGCTAAACCACAAAGTAAGACCCACCTGAGCCCACTAGTGGGATAGTTTGCTACCCTTACCTAAACAGAATTTTTATAACACGAACATAGCAATATACAGAAGAATGTCTTTTATCAATTGTCTAAAGTTGGGTGAGCGCTGTGTTAATAGGATTGATAACTCCAGGGCTTCATCAGACGTGGCTAAACTCGGCTTATACGTCACCCAGTTTGACGTAACATAACGCTATAGAAATAGATATTGATATTGTACGAAGGAAGTATTCTTTAGACGGAATTTTTAGTTTTGGCTAATTTTTCTTTTATAGCCAGAGTATCAGCGTAGCGGTGATAGCCTAGAGGTTAAGAAGTCGGCCTTCTACTCGGGGGGTCCGGGTTAAGAATTGTTATTGGGTTTAATAGGCTTTATCAAAGAATTTCTTTAACTATACTTTTACTTTGTTAATAATTTATAACTTATGTA
>DWJZ01003817.1:0-16317 GCA_018249125.1 Asbolis capucinus | reverse complement strand
AGTTAACGCATATTTAGAATTTAGTAACCTTCTTCGGTGAACAAAATACATCGTGAAAATATCTGCATGCCTGTGAGTTTCCCATAAAATTTTCGAAGGTACGTGTAGTCTACAATTCCTACTTAGCCAGTGTGGTTGACTATGGCCTAGACCAGGGATGCTCAACCTTTTTGACAATCGGGCCAAACTGAGGAATGATACATTTACTGCGGGCCACTAGTAATTTCTAGTTAATTACTCTCAGGACTTGCGTAATAAGAACGTTCTGAAAAAATACTTGCGCGGGCCATTTAAAATCCGTCCGCGGGCCACATTATGGACCGCGAGCCTGGTATTGAGAAGCCTTGGCATAGACAATGTAGTAATTAATGCCCAATAAAGCTTAGCCTAATAGGTATAGGTTTGAATAGCGATAGAATGGTTTAGAACACGTGTCGCAACCTATTCTTATATGAAGACCATAAATGTTATAAAGAATATAGCTACGGGCTACATTTCATGTGCTAGAGAATTACAAGAAACCCCAATCTTCGTTATATAAATGGGGACTGTGAGGGTCGCAACGCAATGACATAAGGACAGGTTGCCGACCCCTGGTGTTACCATATCCATACAAGAGCAATCATGCAGCACAAATTGTATATGGCATTAATTCCAGTTATCAATTTATATGAAGCTAACTTAAATGAAATAAATTTTGTAAAATTTATTCATTATAAGGTCATTTAGATAGCATGTACTAACGTACCAGAGTTTGTTCACGAAGCAAATGTCTCGTCACATTGTGTCTAGTTCGAACGCTAGCTTCTCCAGCGCGTACAATAAATACGCCGTTAAACGAACGATTTAAAACTAGCGCTAAAAGTTATACACTATTGCGTTGCTAGGCAACTAGACAACAAACATGGCGGATGAAAGTTATTTTGTTCGTATTTATTTTACAACTAATTAAATTTTATTATTAACCTATGAAAACTTCCGTAGATATCCTCGTTGCGTAAATTTTTATTACAGTATTTCAACACACAATTAAGTATTTTAATATTAACATATTTTTTTCTCAAAAATGTCAGAATTCCCAACACCTGACAGACTACTTTTCAATGCAGTGCTTCTAATTGACTTCTAAACAACGGAACATATCAGTAATATGAGATGTCGTCTCTTGTACAATACATACATAAATTCTCAATGTATTAGGCATGGAGAAAAACAAAAACGATTTGCAATCCGCAAATTACTTTACTTACAAAATTAAACATAAATTAATATTAATACCGAACGCCGAATAAAAATAATCTCAATCATGTTGTATTAAATTATTATTACAATATTTATTTTTAAAACGATTTTTATTATCGATAAACTAAACCAGTTCCACTGTACAAATACCAAATATTGATTTTACAATAAAATATTTTGACAACGACAATAATGCTTGGCACAATTTTTTTTTATATTCAGGACGGCAATTGAAAATCAACTCTGTTCAAATTAAAATTATACAAGCTTTTTTCAAAAATTATAATAACATTGAAGCTTTAAAGCCGCTTTACTTATAATTACAAATTATAATTACGAAAGTAATTATTCCTAATAGATTAAAATAATTATATCTTCAATAATTATACAATGACATACGAATAATTAGCCTCCTGATTGTTTGTAGAGATTGGGCAACGGATTTTGAAAATGCCATAATTTCTCGAGCACATCACTAAAATGGTCTCCATTGAATAATGCAGTAAGTCATATTTACACAAAATATTTTTTTGAAACAATATATTTCCAAACAACATATATGTAAATTAAATGTAGCAGTTTTTCTGTATTTAAATTGTGTTAAGCACTTCCTTATATATGCTATTATTATAATTTATTATTTGTCATAGTTAGAAAAACGAAATTTAATAAAATACCCATATAATTGCCCAATCTCTTGAGTGCCGCAACGTCATATTTCTTAAATATAAAGTTATTTATATGTTTAAACATAATGACATAATCATAACGAATTCTACACGCCTGTACCGATTTTGGTGTAATCGTAGTTTGAAAGGTTAACAATTATTTTCATCATCATAATATTTCAAAACGTCATTGCCTTATCCTTAATTCTTGCTAAAATGATATAAAAACCGAATATTAAAATAGAAATAATCGATATTTACTTAATTAGAAAATGAAGTATTTATTTAAATCTTGATTTTATAAGGATATAATATGGCGTCATAGGTTATTATATAATTGGCGTGTAAAATTAAAACATAATATGAGTCGAAGAATAGCAAAATTAAAATAATTGCTAGCCATTCAAATAACAAAATTCTTATTCTAAGCAGTTATTTGGTAATTTGGCCACGACACTGAAATTAATTATTCAATTGTTAATATTTACAAACATTCACCCATATAAATTTAGTTTTATAAAGATGCCAAACGATAATATATTTTTATACAATAATAAGATTGATCTATTTCGTGGACTATTATTTAAATCGAAGCAATTAAATATGAGAACTGTGTATTAATATTATTATTCTGGTGTTTTAACAACCTCATAGATGTAAAATGAGCAAAATTTTATTAATGCATCGACCGAGACCATATCGTCGAACTAATAACGTTAAAAATAATAATGGGGAACATTTTATAAGGCTACGCATATATAAACATTATTATTTATGCAGAACATAAAATATATCATTGAGAATATATAAACTGAACTGTTTAATTTTTGCTAGTGTTAAGTGTCCCAACAAAATAGTTTGTTTTGTTACGAAGTTAAGAGGACAAAACTACATATACTGACCCGGCAACGTGCACTTGGCACATGTTTATTTACTTATGATAATTATAGTAAAAGAATAAATATTTTTTAGACTTTATTTTCGATAGTTTTGTAAACAAAAACATTTAAACTCCAAAAATTTTAAAACATCATGTCATAAATATGTATACATATTTATGTGGAATTATTAAGTTAATACATTTCTCTTGGGAACCTGAGGCAGTTATGCAAAATCAATATTTTTTGGCAGTCAATTTTTTATATTTTAAAATTTATTTTTACATTCATCCGATGCAAAACAAAATCTTAAACTATCTACTTACAAAGAATATTATTCTAAAGAAGAATCTCGATGTTGAATAGACGCTATATCGACTTATATACTAGGAACTGATATACTCGTAAGTAAATCCTTCTCAACACATTTAGATCAATTTTTTTGTGATATTTATCGACAGTGGTATGCTATATATTTTTTAAATAAAAATAATCTGTTATGAAAGCTTTGAAATGTGTCCTTGATTTGTAAAATACATTATAATAATTAAGAAAACAATGTCGATGAACATTTTTCACAATTTTAAAACCAAAGAAAAATAATGCTTGCCAATTTTATTTTATTATTGTTCTTAAGCAACTTATTCTTCATTATATCCTTGATCCGAAATAAATTTAGGATATAAAAGTTTTGCGAAAGGATGAGAAGAGAAGAGAAAATAATAAAATAGAAATATACAAAAAGCTAATAAACAAACCTAAAAAAAAGATGTTTATTGCATTTGAAGAAATACTTCCTACTATGAAAGAAGATTAAAATAATGAAAGCGTGAACAATTTCACAGATATAAGTTCTTAGGCCCCAAGATACGTCATGTAGAATTTAGATGAGAATGAGATTATGAATCCTGAGATAAGTTAGAATCTACACACCTATTCATTTAGAATTACGTAAAGTTGGCAAGCATCACACTCACATTATCTACCTAAGTGCTTAGAGTATTACAAGTATCGAGTTCAAAAAGTTCAACATTCAACACAAAGAGAACTACATTAGAATCTCTACATAGAGTAACAATAAACTTGAACGAAATGACAGACACGATTTACAAAGGTAGCTTTACATAACACTACCACTTGACTAAGAAAATATTACAAAATTACAAGTAATAGTAAAAATATACAGTGCCAGATTTGCAAAAATTGTAAACAAATTTTATAAACGTGAAAACCTAAATTCCCATAATTAAACGATTTCACCATTGACTTAATTGTTGAATTCTGGCACCACCGTCAAATTTCAAAATTTAAAGTACAATATCATGATCTTCCAAATAACAGTCTAACTTATATCTATGTACAATACGTTTGAGTCATCCAGCGATTAGCTGGTACTATCAGACTTGCCAGATTCGCTCTCTTCTGTAATTGTTATCATTGGCGGACTATCATAACTACTTTCTCCTGGCGAAACATCATTATTCAACTTTTCAAACTTAGGTGATCCTGTTTGAATAACTTCTTTTACAGATTCATACATATCAGATCTGATAGCAGGGAGAGATGCCCTTTTACCTTTATGAACATCTTTTGGAATATCTTCTCCGATAGTATCCATTATTTTAACTTCATTCGGTGCAGCATCGTCTTGTAATCTCATCGGTAGACTATCAGCCCGACTAAAACTTTTGGCAGACTTTTCTACTTTTTCAGATATAGGAACGGCTACTCCATTTTCCATTTTTTTATCTTTTTGATCGTGTAAATGTTGGAGACTATATTCTCGGGCTTGAACATCTGATAGTAAAGGACCGTCGCTTGAACCTTCAATGCAATATCCAGGACCTTGAAGAACATCGCTGCCAATTATCGAATCTTGCTTGAAGATTGCAGCCGTTACAACAGGTCTATCTGGATCAGTTGGAGTTTTCCCAATCAGCGGTTCCTGAGAATTATCATGAATTATTGCATCACCTATATCTTCCTTGGATATGTTGTATCCCGCATAGATAGGATATCCAAAGGGACCCTGTTCGTATCCAATTTGGCTGCTATAAGAGTAACTGATATTGTGGGAACCGAGAGAAGACATGCTCAGGTCTGAAATTGATAAGCCTGTGCTTGAAAGAGCTAGAGCTTGTTTGTCAAATCTCATGCTACTTCTTTCACTATCATCCTCGATGATTTTCTTTTCAAAATCCTCTGGCACGCGATGTATCAGGGCTTGATTTGTAGATATTTGAGGATCATGATTCGGTGAGTTCAGAGCAGCCTTATTAGGTCTGTATGCTGTAGATTGTTGCACTTCGACCACGAAGATACCGTCATTATCCGGAGAGTACTTCATTTTTGTCTCTCGGCCATTTTTTGCGATATCCTGGAAATAAATTGAATATAATTAATATTTTGTTTTCAATAAAACACAATCTTTGTTTTTATGTAAATCGGTCCACCAGGCACAAAATGTAATTTTAGGATCTTTGTCTGTAGGTCAGTGCATCGTCAATCTAAAAAAATGCTGAACCTCAGGTCGTTGAGGATTTAATGATTTGATTAGGGTGTACTGATGTATGTTAAGGAAAGAAAGCTATACCGGTTCAAACACACAACATACATATAACTCTTCGAAGGTTCTATACTAAATCGAAATGATGGTAGTTTCACCATCATTATTGCAATCCATACCTGTCCCACTACTGGGCTCAGGTCTTCACTAAAATGTGACTGGTACAGGCCATAGTCTACCACGCTGGCCATGACTTGGACTACATATTGGTAGACTTCACACACCTTTGAAAACTTTATGTAGAACTCTCAGGAGTGCAGGTTTTCTTACAATGTTTCCTTCGCCATAGCTAGTGGTAATCCACTTCTGATACGCGCATAACTTTGAAAATAAGAGGTGCACGCCGGTTTTGAACCCAGGACCTCCCGTCTAAGATGCCAAAATTCAAACTATCTAACACCATTTATTAGTTATAAATAAATAACCACCAAGCCGCCAACATGCCACTTGCCAAGCGTGGTGGCTTATGGCCTGTATCGCTCGCATTATAAGTGGAACCCCGAGCCCAGTATTGGGACAATTCTGGTCTGCAACGACAAATAATCAACACCATAAATAATACGAACATTCCGTTCCTCAGTTTCAACAATGAGATGGTTGTTCTTCAGCGTCATGGTGAAGATGGAACCGTTCACTGGCGGCGTCTCCCCGTCCACGTTGCCATCGTTTGCGTCATCTGTAGACGTCTGAAGCTGAAACAAATATGATTATTAAAATTAAATCTTAAATACATTTTTTTATGTTTAATTTAATCGCTAATTAGGACAAATTCTTCATATAATTACTGCTAAAGAATCTTCATAGTAATTCTTTACTAAAGAAGTAATGCCAATAGCTGACAATGTATTTACAAAATTGAAACATTCGGAAGACCCTATAATTTAATAGTTACCCCGATTGCAAAACAAACAGGCATCCAGGGTTTGATTCCTGGCTGAAGCAAGTATTTATTAATAGATGAATGTTTTTTTCTCAGGTAATATACAATACATTTTTCAGCCTTTATCACCTTTTTTTGTATATTTTGATATTAATTTTATCGTTGATGTACGGGACTTTTTTTTCTCAACTTTTGACTTTAATGTCCCAAGACGCTTTTGGTTACTAAGATGAAATAAATTCATATCATTCCACTCTAACACAAAATACTAAATATTTAACGTGTAAATTCATCAGCAATTCAGTTTGAAAACATCTCTCGTCGTTTTACATTCGTCTGTCCTTGTAGTTGTCCTATAACGGACATAGCAGGTGACTGACACTTCAACAAATTGGTTACAAAACGGTACAATTATTTGTAACATTCTTTTTTGTACAAACATTATTGTACTAACTGGAACAGCTAACACAAAAGTTTATATGTGATACAATGGTCACATTTTTTGGTTTTATCCACATATTAAATGAGAGTTAGTAAAGATGGAGCTGAATACAGCTGATTACAGCCATATACATTTGTTATACTTCCTATAATTGATATTTTATATAAGATATTACTGGAGCATGGCGGCTTAAGCAAATTATAATCAATTGTGAAAAGCAACAGGAGACCAGGATGTCGTAAGAGGCCATAGAAGTTAGCAGCTTGGTGTCAGGACTTCGCTGGAAGATCAAGAGCACAAGTTTATCACCCGTATCGCTAACAACTGGAATAAGTTGTTAAGTTCGGTGCTCCCGTTTGATTACAATGTCAATCTTCAAGAGTGAATAGGCTTTTACTTAGTGCGCTTTACCATCAAAGACTTCATCGTTACTTACCATCAGGGATCGTAGTCTAATATCTTTGGACAACTCACACACAACCATTTGATCCCAAACTAAGCATTAGCTTGTACTATGGTGATCAGACAACGAATACACATATGTACATATATAATTTTAATGACATACATACTTATGCTGATATTTTTACTACACCCGGACACAGAAAAAACATTCCTGCTGATAACAGAAATTTGACCTGGGGACCGTTACGCTGTCCGTGTCGCCCTGGAAACTTGACAAGTAGGTAGCTATAGTTCTCGAAAAACACATATTATAATGGTATACCTATTATATTAATTATTAAATTAATTTTTAAAGCCAATGACCGATAGGTATTGTCTATAGAGACTAGGCTGTATCATAGTTTTTTCTAATATATATTTTGTAATTAATTTCATATTGGATATAGGGATTTTATATTATTAAACTGTGACTTTGGTTAAGTGAGCTTTGGTTCGTAAGACGAAATAAATGTATTTTATTTCAAACAGGAAGGACCAACATCAAAAATTGCTGTCCCACTACTGGGCTTTGGCCTTCACTCACAATGTGAGGGGTATAGGCCAGGTCCACCGCGCTCTCCAAGTGCAGGTTGGTAGACTTCACACAACTTCGAGGGCTTTATGGGGAACTCTCATGAGTGGAAGTCTCCTAACGATGTTTTCCTTCACCGCAGCAAGGTATAACTTGTAATACGCACATTTTTGAAATCAGATGTACGCAGGGTTTGAATCCAGAACCTCCCGTTTGATATACTAACACTCAAACCGTTACACTAGGATTACTTGATTTTATTGTACTAATATTACCTATATCGTAGATACTAATATTTTTTTTTCTGTAACTTCAAAATACACACGCTTTTCAATCGAATCGATACAGTATATATTATTGATATGTATTCGGGAATGTGTATGTATTGTTGTGTGTGTGTGTGTGTGTGTGTTTCGTTATCCGACCCGAAACCTCCGGCGGTTATTATTCTTAGTTTAGTGCCGTGCGTAGGCGCAGTTTCTCAGAAAAATAAATAAAAAACACTCGACACGAACTCTGTGAAGTGTCAACCACATCGTCGGCCGTGGTAATATCCTTAAAAGGAGCTTCGATTGCCACTTCCAAATTGTCTTAGAACATTGCTTTGTTCGTTTGAAATTTAAAAAAAAATCGGCTGATTGTATATCAGCTCATGTGTATTGTATAGTCAATGTTCTATAATAGATATTATTATTTATATAATATGGTAGTCTTTTACGGACATTTCTAATTGTATGTATGAATCTACATATATCTGTTATATATATACATTTATCACCTATATCTGTTAAGTTTAATTGTATGATTTTTTTTATTAATTAAAACGTCACTGCCGTGAAATTTTTCACGCCTTTTCAGACCTAGGGAGTTTTCCTAACACTAATATAAATTCACGTAAAAATTACTTTGAATATCAATTTCGTAAACGAATCCCTAGTTTAAAAATCCCTACTCCATAGACCTGTAGTGATTTTAAAAGAAATATCCAAAGATCCATGTGGGGTTAAGAGAATCCCCCTACTTTATCGAGAGATACTTAAAAATATTATTTAAAATTATTGTACCACTTTCTTACTTTTTAAAATAGGAATGTACTAAATATAAATTTTGAGTAGAAATTTTAAAAGCAAAATTCATTCGACACATTTTATGGCTCAAAAAATAAATGATGAAATGATGTAATAAAACAATCTTTATAACTCTATTTAATTTTCTGTTAGTGTCTAATGAAACTTACATCTACTTAAAATTCTTCCTTAATCTTTTATCTTTACAAAAGCAACAAATCTATTACTACGAGTATATAGTCAAGCAGAAAAACGACTACTCTTGGAATAATCACGATGAAACGACCAACAACAGGCAATGGTCACATAAACCTTTTATCCAAAAATAATAACATAATAGGATGGATATATGATACAGCCAGCTGATCCCCCAAGGTTATAAGTTTCTTAAACGATAACAAGCTCATTTTTAGCATATTTTTTTTATTAATTTTTTTAAAATTATTAATAAAAATACATTTCTGAGTACAATTTTCAAACAAGCATTGAATTCTAATTCATAGTTTTAAATTAAACGAAATAACACGATATATTATGTGTCGTTCTTTTTCATCGCGAACTAATAAATGTATAAAAAAATAATAGTCAACCAGCTACAGACCTAACAAAAAAGTCAAGTAAATTCTTATTAACATTTCCAATCAACACCTAACAAGAAAGTCAAACAAACTGTTATTATAATATTTCCAATCAACTCATTCCACGTGGCAAAAGTCCTCCACCTAGGCCCAACTGGATCTAACCAGCCCCCGGGGTCGCTGGCCGGTCGTCGCCCGCTCGTTTTCGGCAAGTTTTTTTATTCCCGCGCTCGCAGCCTCCTGCAACCGCGTTGCACTTTTTAGATGCACCTACTACCGATGTACCTCTATCTAACGACTGAACAGCGCGGGCTGTGGAGCGGTCTATTTATTTTTTACATCTTTTGTTTTTTAGATAGATGGTTCTGACACTTCTAATTGAGTTTTCTAACAGTTCGAGAAATAAAATTGGGAATATATGTATAAACGAAAGCAGCATATAAAATATACACTACCAGCTTAGGCAAGTGATTGTTTAAAATTCTTTGTACTATTTACTAGTACTATTTGGTTTTTTTTCAATGAAGTGTTCTTAAAGTTAAACTAAATATCTGCATAATTTAAGATGCAGGTGTAATGGCAAAATTCGTCATTGTTGAATGGTCCTAATTAAGCTTACGAGATTTGATCTCAACAAACCAACAACTTATATACAATTTTTTTTAAATAGCTTGTCCTGTTGATGTTATCAGACTCTTTCTTCGAACAGTTCGCAAATGTATTATATGATAATTATTCATTCAATTTGTTGCCTGATTATAGATATTAATGTAGCTAATGACTTAAATAAATGAACAATAAAATTTTACGAAAAGTGAATATACACGGGGTCCAGTCTCCGTGTATTTCCACTTTCAGCTAAACTGTAATATTTTCTAATTAAAAAATAAGTGAAAAAATTTTCTGTAAAGTTCTAAAGTAAGTTTCTAAACAGTTACTCGGATTTTTTAGTAGAAAGACTATTAAATAAATACAAAAGTATATTAACATGGATGATCTAAAGTTCCCGATGCAATTAAAAATCTCCGAAGTTCCTAGTTTTACTAACACCTTGAACTTCATTACTTGACTTGATTTCGAGCTATAGATTCCTAAATAGAAATAAATCTTTAGCATTTCATTTAATTAATTATAATAAAGTGTAAAAGGAATAATAAAAACATAATATACCGCCAAGAAAAACTCACACTCCCACATCATGCAACAAATCCTGTAAAATACGACACGAACGAACTAAAAACCTTCATCCACTTTACCAGAGTTCATCTTCTTCTGCCGTCCGCAAAGTTTGCCAAAAGCATTAAATACTTTTCCGAGTCTGAAATTATAATCCTCGAGCCACAAATCTTGCTCAAGATTCTCTCCGCTTTTACTGTGATATTTTTGCAAAAAAATCCTTCTTTGTTTAACTAATACTTAGCGTCTATAGATTTGATACTAAAGGACGTTTCCTTGTTTCGTAATCACAATTGGTATATTTACTTTTCAAGGTATATGTTTGCTACAATGATTTCAATTGAAATTACTGTTTCAGAGAATGGGTAACGACACCCAAAGGGTACTGTGACCATGTTTAATCTATTGTTGTATTTTATTGTATTGTATTGTTTATTGTTAATGCACTAAATAATAAATATTGATTATTATTAAAAACTTTTATTTAACTTGCAGAATATGTTTGTATATTAGTATGTAGTACACATATTTATATATTACTTTGATACGTGTCCAGGTCAAATCTTGCAAGCTTAATCAGACCTTCTTCCCCTTATACTACGGAGCTGAAATTTTGCTTAAGCCTTCCGTTCTGATGACAATGCATTTTTATGACAAATATGATCTGATACTACGTTCAGAATTGACTCCAGACAACGGAACTCCTCAACGGTTAACAATATAGTTATGAAATTTTGTGTATTTCTTTGTGTTATGGACTTGTGTTTTTAAATATTCTAATATACTGTATAATTTATTCCAACAATTTAAATGGAAGAAGACGAACTAAGTAAGGAACGCAGTTTGGTGACATACAGTGTAAGTCTTTGGTTACAATTGTGTGTATTATTCTTAAGATGTAAAAAGTCGTACATAAAACTAAGAAACTGTATGAGGATATGTAGGCAAGCGTTTATTTATTGACCTCAAGAAATTCAGATAATCAATGACAATGAAAATTGGAAGTAACGGATTTTTTAAGTCAATCAAGACGCCATTTTCGAAAACTAGCTGAATTTAACCAATTGATGGCCCACCACTCGCTTTCGTACTTAGGAAGCCTGGAGCATACTCCACCACGCTGCTCCAATATGGATTATTGTAAACTAAATATCACATTGATTTCTTATTGGAATTAGTTATCACAGTCTTCATTTGTAATGTAAATTTTTGAGTTTCGTTAAATGAATTATTTATATCAAAGACGAAACAGTTTTAATTTCAATTCATATGACGGCTGTATAGTAATTTATGTTGTATAGTTAGACGAAATAAAATTATTAATTTATTAGTATTCCTTTAATTTCATTAGACGCCGTATCTAGCTAGTTTACATACGTAACATTAATAAATTTTTTCGGTACTTTACACACAATACAGCTCCACGGTATCTCTGTTCCACGGCGAATTCGTCGCGCAGACCAGCGCACTATACGAGCCAGTTTGACTAGATTTTTGGCAGCGCGGCGCTGCGCAGGAGTCCGACCCTCGAGCCCGCGCCGAATTCTTTTATGAGCTTTTGATGACTTAGAGGTTTTTTATGCACAAAACTCTGTATATACGAGTAGTCACTTGAGAGAGGAGAATATGTATTGTATGTGCTGATTATAATATGTTATTGTATTAAATTAAATTAGTAATAAATCAGATGTAACAGGATACAGTCGTTTCCATAATTTTCTTTCCGCACCTCGGCTGCGGAATGCTTAGGAATGGCTTCGAACCATCGATGGCCCACTACTGAGCACGAGTCTCTCCTCATACTGAGGAGTTATTGGCCAAGCCAAGTGTCAGAAGTTTTTATGCCATCCGTAAGCCTTGAAGAAATTCGTTTGTAAAAGAAAATTAAAGAGTTATATTTGGTATGGCCCGACCACGCTTACTTTTCTTTCTTTAATGTATTTGATTGCATCTGTTTTCACAGGTTATATATCTATGAACTCATACTTTAAAGTCTATTGTGTGTTTGTAGCACGGAGTTTCGCAAGGCATAAGAAATTTCTGAATAAACTATATTATTTTTAGTATCGAAATTTTATTTATTTATTTCAAAATAACTTATAAAAACATTAGAGATAATATCCAATTCGTTTTTATAATTAGTTAGGTAAAAAAAGGGGTGATGTATACGTTCAATAGTACATATATGTATGTATGTAAATTTTGTATTAAAAAATCGGCAAGATTGTATATGACGGCAAATGGGTAGAAGTTATTATGAAATAAAATTACAAGAATTGTAAAATAGTACCTACAAAATATAGTACTTTAGTTCTTGTAGTAAATTCTAGCGTTACCCGGCATACGTTGCTAGGCATCAACTAATCTTTATAATTCTATGTACTATATTTCATGCAAGATTTCACATGTTTTTTGATTTTAAGTGTGCATAAAATATAAAATAAATAAACATAATTTTGTTACCAAAACCTTTTGCAAAAACTGAACAAAGTTGCTAAAAACATCAGCGCTGTAACTCCCACCATTTCAGATTCTTTAATGACAAACAAACATTAATTTTTATATACATAGATATAGATAATACTAATAGATACCCAAAGGTACTGCAAATACTTAACATAATCTGCATTTTTATTCTACATGGCATATTACACAGCTACAACTCATAACATTTTAAAACTGAATTATATTCACAAATTTTTAAATTAAAGCACGCTTCCCGCCTTTCTTACAAATGTTTACATTCTGTGCTCAAAATGGCCGCCGCGGCAGTTCCGTTGTGACATTAAAATGGATCTCGCGGATGAAAATTGCCGAACAATTGTGTTGCAGTTACTGTTTAATTTAAATGTCAAGTAAATCTGGGACAGTTTGTGTAATATTACTGTATAATTCATTAAAATTTTATTGTACTTATTTTGTGCTTTGTTTATCACTTGTTACGGTGAAGGAAAACATGGTCAGGAAACCTGCACTCCTTTTATCCATAAAGTTGTCGAAGGTATGTGAAGTCCAGCATCCGCACTTGGCCAGCATGGTGGACTAGGGACTGTACTCCTCATTGTGGATGTAGACCCGAGCCCAGTAGTGGGACAGTTATGGGGTGGGGGACAATTATGGGTGGGGTGTTACTCTTTCACGTTATCGTTTCACGTTGAATGAAATTTGCCACGTATAGGTTATAGTGTGAAATCTTTTTTATATCAACGCACCATGCGAGCAAAGTCACGAGTGATAACTAGTGGGTAATAAATAAGAACTGCCTCAAGCGCCAGGCGACTCGAGCTGTTTGTCAGCTGAATCAAGAAAGAGGCTGGAACTCAGCTTCACCAAAAGATAAATAAAAGTACCACTAAATAATTTCTCGTAGAAAAATACAGTTTCTGTCTCTTTTTCCTCATATGCCACGTCACTCTGTTACTTGTAATATTTATTTGTTTCTGTTAATTGAAGCGGCAAACGCCTTTTACCGCCATTTTTGTTTGTTCGCTCTGAGGCTTATTTTCGACATACTGGCATTGGCCGACCCAGTTGGATCATGTCTTTGTGATTCCATTGTCGGCAGGACAAACATTTGTGGTAGATGAATAGTTGTTCTCGGGCTACGAGTTATTTATATTCCGTACTACTTGCGACATAATGGATCCTATTGTGAAGGAATGATTGTGTCCGCGTTTATACCATACTAGAAACTGCCTTCGCTTTGCTACGGAAGAAACACTTACCAGAATGAAGTAGTTATTGTGATATAACTGTAACAGTTAGACATATGGTATCGCAGACTTATTTGTAGATATTTATGTCCTCTATATAACTGTAGTACATCATCTCAACCCACTACGGCCCACTATTGAGCACGGGTCTCTTCACTTATAGAGAAGATTGGGGCCATCAATTTGCTCTATTGTCAATTATTTCCGCAGCGTACACGATGTAAGGATTTTTTTGGTATTTTTTTACACGTTGGGTTACATTATCGAAGTTTACATACGGACCCCTAACGTTTTTGAAAATATTTTATAGCCCATTTTCATCAAGGATAACATTTTTTTTTATCATAGATAAGTTAGCGCTCGACTACGATCTTGATGGTAAGTGGCGATAAAGTCGTTGATGGTAAAGTAAAGCACACTAACTTGACTTGAAGACATTTACATTGTAACCGAACGGAACCTCCGAAATGGTCAACTTATTCCAGTCCTTCGCGGTACGGATGATAAAAGATGAAGCGAAAAGCGATTATTATGTATCTTTTTTAAAACGGCCCAGTAGTTTCAGAACTTATTCGCCTCAAACAAGCAATAAAATCTTTCCTCTTTATAACATGAACACAAAATAGTCTCAAGGTATCGTTATGCCAAATTAATACAGCAAAGAAAGTTAAAGAAACCTTCCTCTAAGCCTGAGCATCATCGAAATTAATCTATAAAATACAAGCGACAACACAACCAGGTCTTCCTCGCCACAGCATGATCTACGTATTGGAGAAAGTCTTCCACTCAACGGTAAAAGGAGCCAACATCCCAGAACCAATCCTACGACTTTACCCAGGTTTCTATATTGGTTGCTTCGCACTGCGTTCCTTCTGTTTCGTTCTATCACGTACGTTAGCGCTTCCAAAGGCTGGTCTCGCATATCCATGGGCGTGCTTCACTGACCATCAGGTAACCCAACTTAGTGATTTATCTAAAATAAGTTAATGCTTGACACAGATCCCACTTGATGGTAAGTTGCGATGATGTCTAAGATGTTGGACGCACTAACTTAGTAAATGAATTCATTATTCTCTTGAAGGCTACATCATACATGGGCGCGAACACCGACGCGGGTAGGTTATTCCATTTCTTTCCTGTACGGATAAAAACGTCTAGAACCGTGACGTCCAGACCGGTGCGATGTTAACGACAGGATGGATACCCGCCGTACGCCGGGTTGCCGATGGAGGTTATTGCCTCGTTATGGCATTAAAATGGAACAGTCTAATCCAACAAAGGTGGACATAGCTGGTACCTTTGCTTCACACCTCAAACGTGTCCAGGTTCTTACAGCAGCAGCAGTCCGCAGACTTCAATACCGACTTATCCCTGCATCAGCTACTTTCACATTAATAAAAAAAAATAATTAACGTCACATCTCGGTTCCCAAATGGCATGTTACATGCGTAATGCCGCAGAACCGCGCGGAAAACCTCAGAATTCCTCAGCACGTCTAACGCGCCGAAAGCTCCCCGGAACGAACTGACAATAAAAACTAAAGTTAAAAGTTTACGGCTGATATTATATTATACGCTAAAGCTGTTTACATGTCCGCCATTACAGAAATTCGTATATTCAATTTACTTTCGGAAAATAAGAGTGTTGTATTTCTTACTTAGTAATTTAATATGACTTGTAAACGTTATATTGTATACATTTTTGCATTTAAAAATATCGTTGTACCATTGTAACTATAAAACGTAAGTAAATAAGAATTAAATTTTGCAAGTAATCAAGAAACGAAGTAATGATAAAATAAAACAAAAAAGATTTTAAAAATACCTAAGGTGAATAGGCTTGCTGCACTTTACCATCGAATACAACGTCGCCACTTACAATCAGGTGGTTTCGTAGTTATGCGCGACTTATTGAATATAAAATAACGGTATAATATCTGCGTGTTAAAATCATTATCTTCTACTGTCACGTTTAACATACATAACTCGACTAATATATTATTTAACTAGGATAAATAAATAAATAAATAAATAAAATGTCTTTGGACAACTCAAGCACGGCCATCTGAACCCAAACTAAGCGTTAGCTTGTGCTATGGTGAACAGACAACTGATAAACATACATATATACT
>DWJZ01003816.1:0-16318 GCA_018249125.1 Asbolis capucinus | reverse complement strand
AGTAATGACCATTACAGCATGAGTGTGTAAGCGGTTATTAAAACCGGCGCTACTTATAATAAAAAACGGTCAAGTGTGTATCAACCCACGCAATGTTATGTTTCCTTAGTTGAGATGTGAAATCTAACTATTCCAAATAGTTTTACTTTTAAATTCATTACATGCTACTCTCATGTATGTTTTCAGATCATCATCATCTTAACCTATCACGGCTTACTATTGAGCACGGGTCCCTTCCCTTAATGAGAAAGTTAACGCCATAGTCCACCACGCTGGCCAAGTGCGGATTGGCAGACTTCACACACCTTTGAGATCTGCAAACTCCCCGGCATGCAGGTTTCCTCACGATGTTTCCTTCATCGTTATAGCGAGTGACATCTAATTGCCTAAAACGCACATAACTCGGAAAAGTCAGAAGTGCGCGCCCTGAGCTTCGAACCCGGACTCTCCAAATAGGAGGTCGAATTCTTAACCACTAGGCTATCACCGCTTGTTTTCAGATATTAAAAAGTAACCATTTAGATTGTGGTGTACGCAGTTAGTGTCACTAACGAAAAATATTATTTTACGGATTAATATTTCTCAAACGGTAGCCTAAATCTGAAAATGGTCTTCCCAAACCAATAATGATGTTAAAAGACCTATCAAACGATACCATACACGATGAGGTAAGTTAGAAATAAAATCCTGTTACTCTGAAAAAAAAATTGTAAACATCTTATTCCCATCTCACAAGAATATGTAATAGGTATACATATGTATATATTCATGCAAAATTATATTTTTCTAGAACTCTGGGTAAAAGTGTGAATAAAGATTCCAAATTTTCTACATAATCCTGGTTTCTGAGTTTCAACCCATTGATGTCCCATTAGTGATCCCAGGTATCTCCTATTACTGAGGAGGCTAGAGCATTTCCAATGTGGCCCAAGGCCTCCGACATGACTTAAGCATTGCCATCTAGCGACAACAATCGGCACCGACAGCTTTAGGTACTCTCCGAAGCATGGAAGCACTTATGAATATTTTGCCACTAGTCACCCATCCTACAGACCGCGCCCGCTAATATAACTACATCGATCGTTTACAATCGAAACAAGCCTGCGGTATGAACGCTTCAAGAAACGGTACCCTATAAAAGCAATATTGCTAAAGCGTGCAAAGTTATGTCTACTATAGTATAGTCTGTCTGCATTTTATTGCCGCAACGATCCTTCGAACCACCCGCCTTAGCCGAGGAAATTTCTCAGACACATAAATTACACTTCTTTAAATGCCTTCAGCAAGGAATAATGAATGACCACGATTCTAATTACTTTTGCGGGAACCGCTAAGCCAATAGGTTTTTCGCACCTAATTGGTATTCTTTGAATTTTTTACGTGTTCATAGAAATGTATTGAAACCATTTAATGCAATTACTTATTGGGAGTGCAGGGCGTATCTATTTAATTTAAACTTAAATCTTTTGTCGTAGATTAACGATTTATATATCGCACTAAACTTTGCATTTAGTGTATCTGGGAAAAGATTAGTGTACCACCTTATTTTCTAATGACACTGCAAGCCAATTGTTTTTACCATAAATAAGCTAGCGGTCGACTACAATCCCACCCGATGATAAGTGGCGATGAAGTCTTAGATGGTAAAGCGCACTAACTTCGTAGAAGCCTATTCTATTTAATAGTTGTAATTTGTTGAAAGCAGTCATAGCGTATTAGTTTGAACCTTGGTCTCTTGAACGGCAGGTCCTGGGTTCAAATCCTGCTGCGCGGACCTCTTATTTTCAGAGTGATATGCGTATCAGAAGTTCATTATCATTTGCTTCGATGACGGAAGACATGAGGAAACGTGCACCCCTAAAAGTTTCCAAATTTTCTCCATTACCCTGGTTTTTGAGTTTCAACCCATTCGTGTTCTACTAGTGATCCCGGGTATTTCCTCCTACAGAGGAGGCTAGAGCATCCCAATGTGGATTGGTCGAGGCATTAGTGGCCCGAGTGTCGGAAGTTTGTAAGGTTCTCAAGGGTGTGTAAAGTCCGATCCACACTTGGCGAGCGAAGTGAACTATCTTCTGCCTGCCTCACATTATGAGTGGAGTTCCGAGCCCAGTAGTGGGACAGTTATGGGTTGCAATGTTGCAGTTAAGATATGCTCGATGAATGGTGTAATAAAGCGCCATGATTGGTCAATACGCACCCCTGCCTCTCCTAGCTATGGACTTTGACGGTTGTTTATGTTCTTCTGGTAAAAGAGCAAACAGGACACCTAATGGTAAGTGCCTGCTGCATCAGCGAGCGCGGTCAGTAGGAAAATGGGTGACTGATAGTAAAAAAAAAATATTTATACTACTGTGTTTCGTAGGGCAAGTAAAGCCGTCGGGCCTTGGTTGTTATCGTTAAAAGTTAACGTGGCTTCGAACATCATGAAAACTCCTCATTATCCTTACGAGCATCGTATCTCATGATCGTTAAATCTTAGCCCGTCAGCATGGGTTTGGGGTTGTATTCTAGGTCGCCCCGATAGGGCGCAAAAATCATATATTTTTTTAATAGTAGATATAAACATTCATCAGGTGACAAATCTGGTCGTTTGCCTACTTATTACATAAAAAAACAGTAAACCTACTCGGTGCAAATTCCATCTAGAATTTTTTTCATATAAAATCGCCAAATATATGTAGTTCACTACCGACTGTGCAAAGTTGCTTATTACGTACAAAGTTTAATATTATTTATATTATGGTGATTGTTCAAGATTATTTCGAGCTATATACCTATCTCATTTTAAAAATAAATATTCTCTCAAATAAATAAATTGAGTAACTAATACGAGACGGCACTTTTATACGAAATGTAAAATCTCAACACTTTCATACGAAACGGAGAAGGTTCTATTGAAATGTGAATTCGATTCTCACCGAATGCGAAACCAAACGTTTCGGAGAATAGGTTTTAAATATCGTAGAAGTGGGTACTTCCTTCGAGCAAATATTGAAACTGGATAATACTGGATCTGAAGCAGACTCGCGGGGATTTACTCAAAGATCATCCTTGTGTGTGCCAGATAAAGGATAAAATAAAATTGTTTTACTGCCAGATTTTTTTTGTATCGGCGCGGCCATCATACAACCCCACGCTAGCAAAGCAGGGTGTCAGAGGCGACAAAAGTCAGCCGCTTGTCGTATACCATTGTACATACAAACACATTAACTAATTTAATTATTTGTATAGATAGGATATTAGTTTTAATGTAATAATAATCTTATTTTTTATTGTCACCCGTCCGCCGACCCTTTGACGTGTAAAACACCAAACCATTATTCCTTTTGGCTATACTTAATTTTTTTTTTCTTGGATGTGGACGAATAGCTTTTTTCTTAAAGCAGTTATTTTCTTACCTTGTTGAATGAATCATATTGTTATTATATATTTCTTAAAAATACTAATTACACAATTATATAAAAGTATCTCATACCCACCTCATAGCTGGTGCAACAATTTCTCACCTCATTCACGCCGGGTTAATAAGGTCTTCCATCAAACATCGCATTTGGATTCCGTGTGTATAAACCTGTAATTCGGTAAATCGAGCCCAAAACATTCATCCTAATAATATTATAAATACAAAGGTTTGTATGTTTGTTTGTTATTCCTTCACGCAAAAACTGCCGAACCGATTTTCATGAGATTTGGCATAAACATAGAGGGTAAGTGGGATTAACATATAGGATAGTTTTTATCCCGGAAATCCCGCGAGATCGGAATTTACGCGGGAAAAACTACGCGTAAGGATATAGCTTCAAAACAAACATATTAATAGAACTCGGGCGAAGCCGCGGGTGAACCCTAGTTTGCATATAATTTTTTTGTTCTGAGTAATTGAAAAATCAATAAAATTTATATTATTAAGTATATCCACTACTTTTTCTTTTGTGTATATAAAGTAGGTATTCAATAATACTATAGCTGTAATAATAGTTAATAGCAATAATAGTTGCTTATACAAATAATGTTCATAATAATTGCTGGATAAACTTACCTGTGGGAAACGACGAGTGTAGTACGACCTTTACTAGCGGCATCTAGGGCTGCCTGCACCTGTAATTATAAATATTTTTAGGATTAATTCATGGGAATTTAATAAATGCAAAAGGCATAAAAATAAAATAATTCGTACACGCAACACAAACCGTAAAAACTAGTTCTCTTGTTTTTTAAATATTTCAACATATAAAAGCGAAATTACTGTGGTAGTATTTAATTGGCTTATTAATTTCTAACCTGTCTCTCTGCTGCAGGGTCCAATGCAGAAGTAGGCTCGTCCAGTAATAACACAGCTGGTTTCCGGAGGAGTGCCCTGGCTATAGCTACTCTCTGCTTCTGACCTCCTGAAAGTTGTGCACCTCTCTCACCTAGCATAGTGTCGTAGCCCTGGAAATAATACACCATTGATCATCGTCAGATTCCATTGTGATTGTCCATCTGGTTAAATGCTGCGCAGATTTATTGATGGTTGCTTAAATTACTTCTTATTGTATATTCTGTGTAGAAAATATGCACCGAGTTTTATATACTGCTTGACGTCATATTCCAGCTAGAAGCTAACGAACGATGATGCCTTAGGTGTTTCTAATGAGCAACGCTGATCACTAGCCATACGTGGTTCGTCTATTCGTTGATCGTCGTTCTTGATAAACATTAGAACTTACATTGACCAATTTTTTGATGAACTGATGCGCATGAGCGGTCTTCGCTGCGGCTATTATGTCCTCTTCTGTTACTCCCTCCATGCCTATCATTATGTTGTCGCGAATGGTTCCGCTGAATAGCACAGGTTCCTGTCCAACTACACCTGAAAAAAAAAGATGATGTTACTTACATTACGAGCTGATGACTGCCGTATCTTCTGCGTAAATATGGACCTACCTATCGAGGACCATGTGTAACGTTTTAAACCCCAATTTTTCTTGTTATCACCAATCAATTCCGCATCACTTTTGGATGTCTATTTCTATCCTTAAATTGGCATGCCACAGGCCTGTCCTAAAATTTGCATTACCTCAAACGGTCTTGAGTCTCTTGATTTCACTGCATAGTAAATATCAATGAAATTAGATCACCAATCTTTCTATTTGGAGGAGACCTATGAATCTTTTTTCAATTGTCTCTCTCCCGACTTTTATCAGTTCTTATGACGAGGTGGCCAGCTCATTGACAGCTCATTTAGATAATGCCTGCATGCAACTTACCAATACTTCTCCTGAAATGATGCAGATGCAGGTTCTCTAAGCGATGTCCGTCAACAGTCACACTACCACTGTCAGGCTCGTACGCACGCTGCAGCAGCTGCAGTAACGTGGACTTGCCGCAACCAGAACCTCCTACCAGGGCTACTGTCTCCCCAGCGTTAATGCGAAGACTTAACCCACGAAGAATCTGGATTGTTTTAAGAAAGAACTTTCGATTTAAAATATCATTCAGATTCAGATCATATTAAATCCTGTTCCTTGCACCGATGCACCGAAAGGTCATAATATTTCCATAAATGTATATACTAATCTACAATAAAACAAAATGATAGAATAAGGAGAAATTGGAGAAAAACTCCCCAAATACAGAAGGGAGATAATGCGGCTTATAAAGATATTAATGGGCATTCCAGAGCAAACTTACCTTGACATCGGGTCTAGAAGGATAATTGAAGTAGAGGCTATCAAAGACGATATCTCCTTTAAAACTTTCCGGCTTGCTTCCCACATCCTCTAGGGCGTCAATCCTGGACTTTCGCTCTAAAAGACGAAAGAGGGACTTAGCAGCGCCGCGAGCAGTTGAGAATATTTCCAGATGAGGATGACACATGGCAATGTTTTGTGCTGCCATGAATGTGCAGAAGAGTACCTAGAATCATGATAATTTATAAATAAAAGATGAAATATTATTATTATCTTCCGAGGATTTACTATTGGCATGGTAAGAGATATCATTAAATAATCAACTCAAAAGATTAAACCTTTGAAGCTGGATTTGGTGAGGCCTAAACATCCGAATTATCTTTTTAGTTCAACCAGTTACCAAGATTTTAACGCGAACAAATTTATTATTATTGAAATGTACAGCCATAGGATAACTTACAGTAACCATAATGCCAGGATGGTATTCCCTCTCCTCAATAGGCAGCGGCATATCTCTGACGATGAGTGCAGCACCGTAAGCGAAGACGATGGCGTTCAAACTGTATGTGAGAAACCAGCCTGCTCCAGCGCCTCCACCAGCCCAGGCGCTGCGGCGTCGCGTTGCCGCCATTCCCGACTGAAGGGAGCTTTGGAATCTAAATTGAAACAGAGAGCTTAAACTACCAGTCAAGACAGGACAGAACGATTTGTGACCACTGCTATATCGATATTATCCTTAATTGGATTTTTTTTTTATCTCACCTTTCCACTTCCTGTTTCTCTCCAGCATATGCTCTAACAGTTCGTATCGCCGCTAGTGCTTGCTCCACAATCCTACCCGCTACACCATACGCCTCTACCTCTTGTGACGAGTATTTTGTTTGGTACTAAAACAAATAAATTGCAATGAAAGATGTTGGACACCTGCGTTGGTTGCACGAGTATAAAGGTTTTATTATTAAAAGATTTTGTGATTTATTTTCTTAAACAACAGTGGGATGAAAGGTTTTTGTTAGTCGGAACCCCACTCACAATGGGAGGGGTACAGCCCATAGTCCACAACACTGATTAAGTGCGGATTACCAAATGGCGAAGTATCTGAGCGCATTACCTTGGCAACAGTCGCCGCTACTATCAGCGCTAACGGCACTACAGCTAGACCAGCTAGGGTGAGTTGCCATCCACTGATTAGTGCCACAGTTGACGCGAGAAAAACGCTGCCGCCGAGGTATGACGTCATCGCCACGTGTTCCCCTACTCCCTGACGGAGTTTCTCTGTGTCCCTAGAAATTAAATTAATTAAAACGCTTGATGAAGCAGATTCTTAAATGATGAAGAACCTGAAGTAGGTAATGGATTTTTTTTAATCATTGTACGTTGTATTACAATATTCAAACTTCCAGAAACTAAATACTTCACATTAGCTAGGTACTTACTCTGTGAGAACTGATGCAAAATTCATTGTTGTGTTCGTATCGAAGAAAGCTGTCTCCTGACTTAGAACTGCCCGTAATAGTTTCCATCTTAATCTTGATATCTGAAACGGCAATTTCAATAAAGATATTTAAAATATTACCTACTACGACAGAGAAGAGAGATCCGAGGACGATAGCGTCGTAATATACTCTTATATCTTCATCAGATATCTTTATGTATCATGAATTTTGTAAACAGAGACCTGAAAAGGATTTCTCCATTCAGAACTATCGTCCATTGGCTTCAACAAATTAATAATCCACTCACTTCGGTATTTGAGAAGGTCCAGAGTGCACCATACTGTGGGGTACCACCACTACTTGTACGGATTAGTAACGAACTTATCTGCTGGAAGTTTTTATGTGCTACCTTACGACCTATCGGCTTTGCATGCCTTCCACAGTTTAGAGGCGCTCAAGTCTTTTTTGCATTCAAATCGCTTATTTCAGTGTATATTCTGGAGGTTATTCTCTCATCAAGGATAATCTTACCATTTTAGAAGCAGCCCAATTCGCAAGGGTTACCGCGCCGGCCGCAGCTACTATTTGGCAGGCCATGATGGCTACACTCGCCAATGCGAACGCTATAGAATCGTCTACTAACGCATCCATGTGGTCTGTTCGGTTGTGATGAGTTCTAAAACAAGATGAAACAGACATATTAATACAATAAGTTAGGTTAAGATAAGTCTCTTTTACGTACTTACGTAGTAGTTTTTACGTGAATGAGTAACAGATATCCATTCCACCGGTTCATGACAAGCCGGTTGGTCTAGTGGTTAGTGAACCTGACTACTACACCAGAGGTTCGATTCCCACCCAGGTCAAACTTTTCTGTGATGAGCAGGAATGTTTGTTCTGTGTGACTGGGTGTATAATAGAAATAACTATTTAAGTATCTATTTAAAAGTATATATGTATGTTTATGAGTTGTCTGTTCACCATAGCACAAGCTAACGCTTAGTTTGGGTTCAGATGGCCGTGTGAGAGTTGTCCAAAGATAAAGATAATAACATAGAACCTAATCTATCCATTCATTCATTCATCCTCACAAACTTTCAAATTTACAATATAAGTAAGATTAGGTAAATTTAGCACCCCATTTCAAATAGAACGATATAATAGAAAACCCTCTCTTTGACAGGACAAAGAATTTGTTGTTAACATTTAGAAAATGTTTTGTAAACTTGAAACTTACGGCACTGCTTTCCCTCCGCCGAACAGGGTGAGTATCACCAGGCTATCTGGAGGCGGGGATGTTGTGTGTCTTTGGACGAACAGCGCTGTGACTTCGCCGTAGATGAGCACCGCAGCTACCAATCCCCCGGAGCACATCCAGCCGAGCAGACAGCCAAGAATTGTTGCCAGCTTCTCGCCCCATGTCGCATATCGCCACTGAAACAAGGAAAGTTTATTTTAATTCCTATTGGTATTTACAATACTTGATAGGTAGGTGGATTGTAAGACAACTGGTCTTTCGCTTCCTTCTAGCTCTTCTTTTCGATGTAGCTGTCAAGGGCGGTAGTCAGGATTATTTAAATTAACATTCCTTTTTAATTTTTAGGTAAACAGATTTAAATATGTAATAACAAACTAAACTTATCCCAAGCCTACGAAAATACATCAGTGGATATAAGCTGATCGACCTCAGAATTTAGCGCACACAAACGGACAATCAAACAAATCGATAAAACGGAAGAATATCCAAAAATATCCATAGACATTGCTCGCAAAATACATTTCGTAAATTAAAAAAATGTTTAATATAAGATTCATTATTGATAAAAAAAATCGCAATAAAACCTTATTTCCGGAAGTAGACGTTTCCTAACCTTAGAGAAGGCTATGGGAACCGCGAACAATGCAATTTTATGCACTACTACATCGGTGTACAATTCTGTTAGTAATAAACATTTTCTGCTGCCCAGAGAACGTAAATGTTGTATGTATTTTGTATGGATACAAAAATGTGGGTAGGTACATGTAAAAGGATATGTTCAAAAATTATCATCATGATAATCAATGGACCCTATAAGAATAAGACCCTGAAATTGTAATATGACTGAATATAATTGTAATATGACTGAATATAATTGTAATATGACTGAATTGTAATATGAATTATACTGAATTTAATTGTAATATGACTGAATTGTAATATGAATTATACTGAATATAAATGTAATATGACTGAATATAATTGTATTATGACTGAATATTAATAATATTACAAATGCGAAAATAATGTAAGATAGTAGTGCCATAGTTTTCTATGCTTATTCCAGAACAACAGACTATTTTCCATCAAGACACCATGAGGACCAAGCCGCATTCGGAGCCAGTAAATTAAAAGAACCTCAACTGAAGGTTGACCACCTTAACCCTTCTGAAAGGTTGAGGTTGATAATATAGGTCAATAGAATAATATAAGGTTTTTATTATAACAGACATCTTGAAACACTGTTTAATTAGATCTGTCGTATTCTGTGGCGTCGGTCTCAAATTAATTATTAAGTCTAATTAAAACAATATCTTCAGTTGTTCTGTAACGTGAAGGACATTTTAATAATTAACCTTATTTACTAATTATATTGACAATTTTATCAAGATTGTGAAAATAGGACAAATGAATTCGAATATTAGGCAGTAGGTAGGTGTCTATTCTTTTTCTACGTTGATAAAATAGAATAGGGAAGCATTTGAATTCCGAATGTTAGACACTATGAAGCATGCATGTGTTTTTTTTGTTGATAAATATATTTTTAGGTAAAATGTAAATACTTTTAAACTTATTATTTTTGTTTTGTTTGTATCTCCTCTCTACCTCTATCGAAATACTCAGGTATTTTCTGAAATAATATTAACAAAATGAACTACATATTTTTAGAAATAGGTTTTTGATTCTGCAATGAGTGTCTAATTTGCATTTAGTTATATTCCGCAAATTCCATCTGGATTTCTTTCCATACAAAATTGATAAGATTATGAGTATAAAAAAACAATTTTCTTATATTTCTTACAGTACATGGGTCGAATTAAATTGCTTGTTAATTGTACGCAACTAAATTTACTTTTTTATGTCTCCAGTCACCAATAATTACGTATATATGATAAAATGCAATCAATGAACTCGTTACTTAAATAATGTATTCATGCAATAAAGAATACTGAATGATCTCAATTAAACTATATAAAAAACCCACTTAATGAAATCGAAAAATGCAGTAATATTAATAGGTATTTTGGTAATTTTATTTCTGAGTCCTTTTGAAATTTTATGCAAATGGGTACGGAAATATACTTATATTTTTTTGCGGTTAAGACAGCTCAACAATATTATTTAATTATGCGGTTATAAAACTAAAACTTTCCGCATGTCGGGTAGTTTACGTCTCATATTAGTTCTTGGAATACCTATTAGTCATCTAAATGTATAAACAATATATTGTAAAAGTAAAAACAATATATGATGCCCTTGTGTATTTATCACACGACTGGTTCGTTGGTCTAGTGGTTAGTGAACCTGATTTGAATGAAAATGAAAAGTATGATTTAGTCAAAAACAGTATTGAACTGTCTTAAACTTTATAACTGGCAACCCTAAGTACAGTGCAACGAACTCTTACCCTGAAGTACTTTATGAGGAAAACATCTAGGAATACCCAAGGGCCGGAATGCCATCGGGCAACCGGCAGAAACCTGTGTATTAGGTTTCCTGTAAGAATTCCTTACATAAATTGCCCTGTTATAACAATAACGTTATGATATTATTAATAAATATACTTATTAATATTATAAATGCTGGTGGTAGTACTGTGCGTCGTTTCTGTCCCTTACATTTTCACACCTAAATTTGACCTCACTTGGTACAGGGGTAGAATAGAACTAAAAAAATACTTATTTTACTTTTTATCGTGAAAGACTTAACAAGTTTGTATAATAAAGTTTCCAGATCGAATTTGCATCGGTTTACTCGGTGCAAATTTGAATTTTGTATGTTGAAAATTTCAAACCGAATTTGCATCGGATTACTCGGTGCAAATTTTAAGTTTTTATGGTAAAAATTGCAGACCGAATTTGCACCGAGTGTAAGTTATTTATATGATTTATAACTTCCGCTCAAGTACCACGAAAAAACTGGTTCTAGAGCCGTTAGGCGGGGAATTTTGCAGTGTAGATTGACGCTTTCTTTTCACTCGCAATTCAGACGGCCTGATCGCCTTTCCTCGTATTCGAAACTTCGACAGATCGCGTATGATAATGACGTTTTCTGTAAAACTGGCTTTCTGTTATAATTTTTATGTAAACGGGTACTCACGAGTGAGTTTGACGCTGAATCTTGCCTTATCCATGCAACTAAATTCGGTACAAATTCAATCTCGAAATATTTTTCATATAAATTTGTCAAGTTGCAACTTGCACGGAGTACACGTCGATATGTTTTAATAATAAAATAATCGTAAGTATAGATAAAGAAGGAATATAATTGTAAATTTTCACGTGGCGTAGTATTGCTTTTAGAAATATAAAGCAAACTGGTTTTCTTGGCATGTTAGTAATGTAGTTGTTATAATAAATTCCCTTTTAACTACATTATATAGGAAGGTAATTGTACGCAGTTGGGTTTATTTAACAACCATTTAATCAATAGTGTTGTAAAACAATGTAAGAATCACGTAACCATTGCGAATATATTTAAACAAATGGATGTTATAAAATACGTTAAACGACGAATAACATTTATTGTAAAGTTCAATGATAAAAGAGACTTATAAAGCCTTTTGTTTGGTTTTTACAAAGAAATTTTAATGATTGTGTGGGTATAGAAACATATTTGGGTATTATGGTTGTTGATCGAAGATTATATCTTTCAATCCGTCGCAAGTCAGCCGCCGTGCCCCGGCGCTATAAATTTTAGCATAATAATAAACAAAAACCTACAGAAATATTTTTTATCATGACAAAACAAAGCCATTAACAATGTAAAATTCAAGTAGGTACTTATAAAAAAACAATACTTATACAGCTGACGAAAGCCGACGGAAGGGCATGACTTGTGTGTTTTTGGAAAGCATGGGAAACGGTGACCACCTACCATCATGTGACTCGACTATAGGTTTAATGGCATTTTCCACGATAAGATATTTATCATGATAAATAAGTAAATACAAGACATTCTTGTTACGATGTTTTGTCATCGTTTCTGGGAAATAAAAAACCGGTTTGCACGCGTCTCGATGTAATATTACAAGATTTGGCCCTTAAACTAGAAAATAATTAATACAAAATAACTTTAAACCTCTTTGTTAATCTAAATTAATACAATTTTTAGCATTCTTCAAGCGCACGAATGCCGTCAAATTCTCGTTATTTGTTTACGCGGTTTTCTAACAAAAAAAAATTAAGTAAATATGTACTAAATACATCCAGCGATGACTTTCTGGATTTCCACTAATTCACCTGTCGTTTACACTTCTTCATCCACGATCTTATAATTTTTTGTACAGAAAATATCCTGTTAATACAACTCTTTAGATAACCGTACATCTAAGGGATCATTCACATAACTTTTGTCGGTGGCATGGATCCCTAATCCTGGAGCATTTGTCCTTGTCCATCTGACTGTCTGGTCGTGTGTCAAGTACCTATAGGTAATATCATTGTTCCGGCACCCAAGTTCAAAGTAATTAAGTATAATATCATTATTATTAAACATAAATACTGATAGATATAACAATTTCAAAAACGCTCGAGGGTAATTTACATTTAAATTTACATTTTAAACGTAGTACGGACAGTTAAATTATACCTTTGGATATGGTAACACCGTAAACCAATACAAACTATAGTCCGTTTTTCTCGTCCGTACAAATTTTGTAACCTAACAAGTGTGTGACAATGTAACGGTTTTCTTATAAAACCGTCACACTACAAGTTTAACAAACTAAAATCTTTTGGCCGTACTTAACAATTTTCGATCTTTATACGACGGAACAGATTTTATCAAGAAGCCAAAAACACTATTAAAATATATATTTTTTTCAAATAAAAAACGAACAAGTTCGGTTCATCCACAGATACAGATGGAGGTTCGGAATGTATAAATATGGCGGGCGGCCAGCTAGCACATTATAATCGAGGATATGTGTGGACAAGCTGAATGTCGAATTACATGTATTATTCTGGAGCCTTGGTAGGTTTGGTTGGTGGAAATTAGGGGGGGGCTAGGTCCAACAGTGGATGAATGTGTTCATTGAATAAAATGGATCGTAACATATATTTTTAGACTAATACCGTCTCAGATATTAAACATTTTAAATGCTAATGGGTACTCACGATCTGTTTATTATTATATCGATATTTCGACTCAGTTGTATGGGATGAACCAAGACGACGGCAAGACAGCGGTGAAGGGAAGAAACTCTTGACCGGTGACACAAAAAAAATGTATATTTTCCTAACACGATATTATTATGTGGTAGTACCCTTGAAAGTTTTATAAATTTACTTACAAATTCCACTAGCTACATTTCAAATAAAATGCAGATTTTGTTTGTAAATCTGTGGTACCGTATAGCTAACAGTAAATGTCTCGATCATTGAATAACATTTGATCAGCTGTAATAATATTTCACGGTTCTTGTAATACAAGGCTCAAAAATGTTTGTATTCAATAGCTCAAAAGCTATTCATTTTAATATCTTTCTACTATACTTATTGCGTGTAAGGGTCACGTGTAATTTTTTTTTTATTATACAGGTGATTTTTAGTCATCAAAATGACAGACTGAGGACTCCATGGATTCCATGTCGCTCGCCAATAAAGCGTTAAAACCACAGAATATCAAAATCATCGGATCGATCAGTTCTGTACCCTAGTTAAGGGTTGGCGAAATTGTGTGTATCAATTTATTTTTGTGCTATTTTTGTCTAAAGAAGTATTAAATTAGACGTAGATATAATGCTAGTTGATAGTGTTGATACTCTGCCTTTAAAACAAAGGATCCCGCGTCCGATTCAGGGCAGAACCGTAAGTAATAGATATATATTTCTTCCCAGCGTGGTAACTATACTCATCACTTCTGAGCTCGCATTCTCAAAGGCCAAGGGCATCGTCAGGCCGGGGACCCGTGCCATTTTGCCACTCTTGCCAACCTAAAGTTATGCCAATGCTCCTTAGGCCGTGGGTGCTATTTGCGTAGTTCCTTTTGCAACACCAATAACCATCAGTGAACCCGCGGGTATAAGTGTAATTTTTTTTAATTATTTATTTATCTAGAGTGTTTTAGATTAATTATCTGCAAGTCCCGGTAAGCCAGTAGTGAGGTAAGTGGACATCATAGTACAAATTACAATTACAGTATTCAACACTACTTTCCTTTTGACTTAACTTCTGCACCCGACTGTAACTCTGAATTTTAACGCTTTATACATTCTTTTGTTGATTAATTTCAAAATCCTCCAAGACATTCACAAAAGAATAGATTTTTTAATTGATAAATTCACATGTAAAACAGCTAATTCGTATAAGGACATACTGTTAAAAAAGAATTGTTTTCAAAACGTCGACCACGATTCAAAAAAATGTTTTAACATATGTATAACATTAAGAATTTGTAAACATTCTTTTTGAAAAATAGCCGAAGTATAAGGAATAAAAGCTTTATAAAAAATAAAAAAATATTTAGGTCCGTATTCAACTTTTCATTTACTTTTAATTTTTACATGCCCTACAGACCTCTGAACGCACTTTAAAATAATCTGTGCACCTAAAAAAATGTTCAACAGCTTAAACATCCTTATCCCATTGCATGATAATAACAGGGCATATTAAAAAACACCATAAATTAAAAATTATGACAATTAAGTCTTACAAATGTTTAACAAATATTGCTATAAACAATATTATTAACAACATATTGTAAAAACAAGCCCTGCTGAGAATCTAATCCGAAATTCACAAGAATTTAAAGTTCAAGGTTGTTATATAATCTCTGTAATGAAACTCGATGACAATTCTCAGCAAACGTACAGAATCGCTTACAATTTCATACATTTATGAAAGAGTACGCCTTACACGTGTCTTGTACATGCTTCATTTGGCGTGTGGTATGGAGCGGTATGTTATAATGACGTCTAAATACGAACGTCAATTCCAGTACACGGAACATTATTATGTTAATGTTCTGTAAGGACTTAATCATCCACAAACCGACCTACCATTTTTGTCAAGTACCTAATAGTTGACAGTTAAACCGCTTCAATGCCCTTAGACTGTCTTTTCCGTTATCGTTAACGCCAAAAGCTTCTTTAAAAATGTATGGGAATGACGTTTAATGCGATAAAACATACGCCACATTTTTCTGCATCAAATGTTATTCCCATACATTTTTAAATCGTGTTTGGCGTGAACGCTAATATTAAGGACGTCTTTCTTAAAGCGCAGTGCTTGTAAATTTATTATATCAATTACATAAAACGACTAGTAACCGCCCGCGGCTGCGCCCGCGTGGTATGTTGATAAAAAGTATTTACTACTCTAGTGTTATTCTGGACTATAATCTATTTCTGCTAATTTTTATCCATTCCGTCGTTTTTGCATGAAATAGTGTAAATACAAAAAAATTCAAGTTTATAATATTAGTAGGATTGACTTTACGGTTTTAGGCTGCAATGGTTTTGCAAAGTTAACTCTTGAGATTGCGCTCTTAGGCTAAGATAGGCTTTATAATAGGTGCCTGTGTGTCTGCGTGGCATGGACAATAACTTAATTTTTTTGGTTGTCAAAGTGATCATAATCTTTTCACGATATCGCTTACTTAAAAAACTCATCACAATTTCAATAAAAGAACTAGTGATGTGATTAGGAATATTAATCTATTTCGATTATTTAATTCAAAGTTACGCTATGGCTCGTGTATAAAACTTAGACTTGAATACAAACCCTGATATTCTTCTCACTCATTTAAAAAATAATTTTGAAGGAGTCATTAGGCATATAAATTAGAACTTTACATTCTCTTGTCAGTATTTTTTTCAAGTACCTATTTGTTTGTATAAATTGGGTTATACCTATACCTCAACCCATCACGGCACACTATTGAGCACGGGTTTCTTCTCTGAATGAGAAGGTTAAGACCATAGTCCACCACGCTGGCCAAGTGCGGATTGG
>DWJZ01003815.1:0-16319 GCA_018249125.1 Asbolis capucinus | reverse complement strand
TATAATATTAAAAAAAATATTGTCTTCTGCCGTGATAATTTGCTAAATTCGGTGTAAGCCAAGTTAAAAAACGCACTTGGCAACACCACAAAAAATCTATATTAGCTTTATATAATCTTTACATAAATTATTTTAAGTACAAGTGAATGGTCTACATCTATCATGCCTGATGGTAAGTGGCCATGTCTAAAATGTGGGGCGTGCTGACTTAGTAAATGCCTCATAACTTTTATTTTGAAGCCTCGAACATTATGTGGTTATATTTTATGACAAGAAATTGCCCTCGATTCGCTTCTCAAGAAGAGTAGTCCAATGGTTTCAGAGTTGCAATACTAACTTTAACCTATTATCCCGCGGGAACAAAGAAGTTTTCTGGGATAAAAAGTATTATATAACCATTGTTCTTACATAAGCTAGAAAACATGCGAAATATCTTTTAAATTGGTCTGTTGGTTTTGGAATAACCATACTAATTTCAACCAGTTATCCTGTAGGAACAAAGCCATTTTCTGGGATAAAACATATCCTATAACCATTCCCGGGTTTTAAATTACGACTATGCCAAAATTCTTCTAAATCTGTACAGTGGTTTTTGCGTGAAGCTCGGACAGACAGACAATAAAATAAAAAAAAAAAATTGGTATCTGTATCGATTACAAAGCCTCCCCGCATTAAAATTTTCAAAAAATACTTAATGAACAGAACTGACCTCGCCACAGATTTATTAATTAGTATAGATTTTAATGTTTTTAACATATATTTTTATATTTAGACCAATTGAAATGAATCACTCCAAGATTATGGTTACGCCCTTTCTGGGATTTTCGGGAATTAACCTAAGGAAAGTAATTAATATGGGATTTATTAGTGTAATAAATTTATCATAATTAAGATAGATTTATATGTAATTACTTTTTCGGCGGCTTGTTTGTAAGCGATCAAAAAGTTAAGCAACACCGGGCGCGGTCTGTAGGAATATGGGTGACCGCTAGTGGTAAAAAAATTGAACACTTTCGAGTTGGTCTTTAGATTCTTCACCAATCCACCCTGGCGGAATGTGGTGGAGTATGGTCTAGACCTCCTTAGCTCTGATTACAGAGCCGTGCTCAGTAGTGGATCAATGGAAGGCAGCGAACTTTTTCGGAAGCTTCTGAAGCTTATACTAAGCTTCTGAAGCTTATACTAAGCTTTTGAAGCTTATACTAAGCTTTTGAAGCTTATACTAAGCTTCTGAAGCTTATACTAAGCTATTTTATAAGTCAAAATATACAAAACAGTACAGAACAACAACGGTTCCCGACGTTAAATATTTCCGTTAACCATTTAAAATATTGCGTTAAAAAAGTAAATTTTCGTTGCCCTAATATTAAAAAGAAACGCTCTAAATCCTTTTTTAAAAAGTTATTATTTATCTAATCCGCGTCTTGGAGAATCCCGGTTGAAAGTCAAATAATTATGAAAGGGGTTGTCAATCAGGGGCGCATTTGTCTGACAGGGGGCCTCAGATCGGGGTGGCTTCCGTTGATAAAGGACGAGCCAATTTTTATGCGGCCTGAGTTAGTGGAGGATAACGGAGGATCATGACGTATTTTTAACGCGTCTTTATTACGTCTTATAACACGTTTTATTGTACTTAAGAGTGACTTCTTCGCTTCGGTTTTGTATGACTAAGGCCCGTAGGCTTAATTTAATATTTTTTTTACCGAACTTAATAAAAAGAGTAGGTTCTCAGTTCATCTTTATTTTTTAATTTTTTATTTTTTTTGTGCACACGATAAAACAAAAAGAGAAAAAAGACGTAAAAAATTTTGTACAAGGGCACTTTATTTTTTTATGTATGTTACCTCAGAACTTTTTAGTGATTGGACCGATATTAATACTTTTTTTTAATCAAAAGTTGATGCTTCGTATGTACTCGTAGTTCCAGTCAATTTTGAGCGACATCTAGTTTGGAGTTACACGTTTTTTGCTTATTTTTTTATGTCCGTTACTAACTTTTAATTGACTAAAGCGATTTTGATGATTCTTTTTTATTCGCAAGTTAGTATTTATCCCGTTGTTCCAGTTTTTAGCAATGTCTGACGAGTAGTTTTTGAGTTGGTGAGAATGGTGGACCATAATAGTTACATCCTCTTTATATTTCTAAGGTGAAGTCTGTAAATGCATCTATCCTTTCAGCTTAATTTACCATTAATATTCTATCTTCAGAAAATGGTCACGTACGTACATTGTACTCTTTATCTTTTCGATGCAGTGCTCGGGTCGTTCCTAACCGATTTGATATAAGTTATTTCGTTTTTATTATAAACAAAGTATTACTGCTAAATTGAATGAAACAAAACTACAAATTGAGATGAAAGTTATATTATTTTAATGAAATCTTAAACTTACAATCTCGTTATCTTTTATGCCTGCCGACTGTTTCGAAACTTTTAGAGTATTTTATAATATTTTGATAAATAAATTTGCAACCTTCAGTTTTTTATTGTTATTATTTTAAGTTAGTTATTTTGTAATAAAGTTACTAAAATAAATGGGAGAAGTAATAAAAATTGCGATATATTTTGTAGTTCCACATCAAACTTATTTATTTGTTTTGTTTGTTTGTGTCGGAGTAGCTAAAGACTTGTGGACAAGATACTTTTAGGGTCTGGGTGTTATTCCAGACTGTAATCTATCTCTGTGCAGAATTTAATTTAGATCCGTTCAGCACTTTATGACGGGTTATGAAGCCTGGAATGATTTTTAAAAATAGTGACGCCAACGCAGTTGACGTTCGTATTTTCACTATCTTAAATAAATCTCTTAATCACTAAATCTCTTAATCACTTTTTACTCAATTAATTTTTACACAATAAATCTTTTTTTTACGCAATAAATCTTTTTTTTACGCAATAAATCTCTTATTCACTTTTTAGTTAATTTATTTCCCAAACGGACAGTGTTACAGTTTTTCGTATAGATTTGAATGTGACGGCTCGAACAGTAATGGGGTGTGTCGATTTTTTTTACGTCCAGACAAAGAGTACGAACTACCCTCCGGTGATGCGCAGGAGCATCCAAGACAGCCGGCTGTGTTGGTTATGTGGGACTCACGATAGACCTAGTTGCCTACCCATTTAACATCACCTGAGGTTGGCTTTGGCCGAACGGACTCTAAGCCTTCATCCGAGGTGACGTCACTTGGAGAGGCGAGGCGCAATCATCTGACGAGACAGGCTGTATTTATAGCAACTCTGAATCACAATACACAGTATCATAACTAAACATAAACAAGCAGATAATTAATCTTAACAAAAAATTATAAACTGATTTAAAAACGGTATTTGTTTTTAATTTCTTCCGGACCAGATCACGTCGCCGCACATTGTTTCCGTATTTTACGATTTGAAGATATATTTCTCGCCGATATATATATTTATATATATTATATGTTATGAATGGCCAACATACATTGTCCGTATAAACAAACTTTCGCATTTATATTAATAGCAGGATGTAGGATGATAGGAAAAGATGATGAAGACAGAAGATGCATAAGTTAAAGATGAGTATTCTTGCCCGCAATTTCAATATTAAATCTAACCAGAAGATATCTGTCTGTATCACTGCCTGATTCGTATTCAGGGTTGCTCGTCCCAATTTGCCCGGCATCGTTCAACAATGGAACAAGATCGAAGGCCGTGAACTGTATGATTTTGCCGAATAACTGAAATATTGTTACATACATTTCATGTACAAATTAAAGGTAATATATAGTAAGTATTTTCAATATACGTTGCCACGACATTTTTTTCGAATTTACCACTGTAGCTGGTGTTAAACTTCTGTGATAAAACATCAATAATATTATATTTATAGATATAACATGAGCCCTTTAAAATCGCTCCCGCCAAAGTATACTAATTAATACACTTATTATTTAGTCTGTTAATAGCCGTCGCTGAGAGCAGACAGATTTTAAGTGTCAAATAAATACCAATTTATATATTTTTATTGTAAAAACCAGTCACCGATCGGCCCCGCTGTTGATTTCGAAATTTACATTACTACATTGCGTATATAGACATTAAATATAAATAAAAAAATGCTGTTATAGCATAAGGTATCATATCATTAAACGACGTCGGCCCATCTGTAATTTTGTAGACGCACCTTTAGAAAAGTGTATTAAGAATAACTCCGATACGTAAGCTACTCGTACCTCATGATACATTCAAAACACAAAGTCAAACTACATTGTTTTGATAAAGGGTACTTCTAGACAGACGATACATTTGCGATAAGTACATCGGGAAATAAATGTAATTTTGTTCCGTGATAATGTGACACATCGAGCTTCGTGTAGTTCATAAAATACATTTTGTGTAACTCTGTTCTATTTTTTATGATTTATAATAATTGTATTTTATTTAAAAGATGTGCTGACGTGTTACTTTCGCCGTTTATTCTCCTCAAGACGTTCCTAAGTGTATTAATACGTACTCAGTTTAGTAAAAAAATGACTGACTTCTACTTAACAGTTCACGAGACGTACAGGAATGAACTATTTTCAGATTTGATTTTATTATGGACCGATATAAATCATTCAGGTAATCACAGTATTGAGTTTAAAATTTATGACTGCGGTGAATACAGCTGCAATGGTTACGAAGAATTGAGCATATTTCTGTACTAGGAACTCACTTGGTTCGGTGAAGGAAAACACCGTGAGCACGTAATGTCCCGTCATGTCACGTAATGGGAGGTGATGACTCACCATCAGGTGAACCGTTTGATGATTTATCTGGTTATACCATAAAAAAAATGTTATAGTAAAATTGTAATGTAATGTTTAATAAGAAAAACTTCACGTCAGATTACTATATCTAGTTTATGTACTGAGTTGGGTCCGTTCGCAGCTCGCGAGGTTGATAAAAAGTATTGATAAAAAGTAGCCCATGTCACTCTCTCGACCAGCAACTATTTCAACATAAAACACGTCAATCCGTCGCTCCGTTTCGACGTGACGGACGAACACACACTTTCACATGCATAATATTCTAGATATCGCTTAGTTTACACGTTGCGTAGCGCGAGCCACTGGCTTCCATCGTTTGTAAGGATTCCCTGAGCTTTGATTAATGTCATGCAACGATGAGTCTTGAATAGGCTACAGTCGCCTTATCGCTGCATACTTGCAGTTAACTGAAGGTTACTTGCAGAGTGGGTTGGAAGCCAGGGCTTGCTTACCGGTTTTAATTTTACTCATAATGAGGTTGAATTCTTAACATATACCAACTTTTTTATCAGTTATTGGCGAAATTTTTTTTTTCCTACATTGTTTACGTTATATAATAAATACGAGTAAATGTGACGCGGAAATGTGTTGTTACATACTGTTTGTGCATTTATGTTTGATGAAATGTTTCGAACTAACAATACTGGTATGTTCTATACCTAAACAAATAAATATATTTTAAATTATATGCATAAGTATAACGACCTTCAAGAATGACCTACTACTGGATATCGGTCGCTTATAACATACCAACACGCTACTCTTATGCGGATTGGTGGAGTGGTGCCACCAGAAATGTTGGAAGTTTTAAAACCGCCCGAACGTGTCCGACATATTTTAACAAATGCTATCGACACCATGGAAACGAGGGCTTTAAGTTCCTTCCGAAGCACGGGATCCCTCAGCAAATTTTACCAATAGCAGCCACTTTTCTACCAACCGCATTCGCAGTCGCTTAATTCGCACCAACACTTTTTAATAACGTAACCTACTAAGCAATAAGCCCGTAAAAATATTATAATAGTTTGTATAATATTAGTAAGTTCGTGTAAGCTGAAGATCGGTTCATCTCATTTACAATTCTAATCATAATTTGACATAGTTTCATATATGCTTACACAGAACGGGCTGCCATCGCCGGAGAATCCATACATATTCAACGGGGACTTCGTAGACCGTGGGAAGAAGAGCTTGGAAGTACTCCTTTTGTTACTGGCGTGTATGCTGGTGTTTCCTGGAGGAGTATACTTGAATCGAGGGAACCATGAAGATCTTATAATGAATGCCAGGTGACGTTTTGTTGATAATGTATTGTAGTTTTGTATCGTAAGGGAATTTGTAGTGTCGGTGTTACTGCCTACGTATACTGTAGGAGTCATGGAGAATAGTGAAGGTGTTTACTCTGTCAGTACGGCATGTTATACAATGAAGGTGGGGTTAGAATTAACTCCTTCATGAAATTAAGGATGACAGAGTATGAATTTGTGCATGATGTTGTGTGTTTTATTTTTTTGTGTGACTGCTATGACTATATTATTTGTAGTTTGTACTTGTTATTTCATTAATGCTTAGTTTAATAACTAATTTTCAAAAATATTTTGAGTAGTTTAGTGGAAAAACTGTCATTTAATTTTGTGAAAACCCTACAAAAGATTTTTTATGATTTGACATTTATTCCGGTTCGAAGTTGCACCAAGTATAGATATTATTTTTAAATTGTATTCCAGTAAATTCCAGCTAGGAAGGACTCGTTATAAGACCAAATAGTCTTAAAAAATGTTCTTGAGGTGATAACTTCTATGTTTTAACAATGTCAATGTTTTCCAGGTACGGGTTTATACGAGAAGTGCACCAGAAGTACCGGGTAAGTCTCATTAACTTAATTGAACCGTTAATATTGCATGAGGCTTGGTATAAAGTTTTTAAAAAGTTTTTATATAACTTGCAGTGTATGTTTGTATATTAGTATGTTAGTATATTACTTTGTTGGTTTGTTCTGGTCAACTCTTGCTTAATTAGACCCACATCCTCTTACACTACGGAGCTGGGATCTTGCATAGTTTCTGTCCTGGTGACAATGCATTTTATGATGAGTATGACCATATGTTCAGGAGCTCTAGGCCTGGATATTCCTCAATGGTTAACAATACAGTAATGTAATTTTATGATTTTCATATTAGGGATTTATAATTAAAGCTTGTGTTTTTTACTTATTTTAATAAAGCTTGTTTTATAAATATCTTTTAATATATTTTATTTCTTTATTTTTTTTATATTTTTGGTTATTAATGTTATAATTTGTGTAGTTATAAATGTTGACTCTCGTTAAGTATGCTATAGGTTCCTAAAACGAAATAAATGTTTTTAATTTCACCTACTTTACATATATTTCACCTACTTTACATATATTTTACCTACTTTTAACCAAACCTAAACTGCCAACTACTCTTGGGATCGTATCAAACATACTTTACTATCATATAATCTCATATAAGCCAGCTTACAGTAAACATGACACTTAAATGAAACCTCATAGCCCCGTAAGTCATATAAGCTGATGATAAGCCGTACAGCTTATCAGTCATAAATAGCTGCAGACTGCGATGAAACGTAATGAAAATGAATGAGACTTTTATGTTACCAGGCCACTCAGAAAACAGTAGGAAGGTTTTTTATATAGAGCGCTAGCGAGTTTCGTATTTTTAACAATAATATCAACTTTGTTTTTAATTGAAATGTCCGTAATTTAATTAAAGAATTAGATTTGTAATTAGAACATATTAATATTTTAATATGTTACTATGTGTACTATGGTGAAGAGATATTGTTTTTAAAACTGTGTACTGCGTACTTATTACATTTTCCTGACCAATTATGGTTTATTTTTTTATAATAACTATAACTAAACATTACAGATAGTATCTTAATTGTTCAGTTACTTACAAATTACTAATTTATAGTATACTTTCATTTTCTGTCTGTTAGATGTACATTTCCACGCCTAAACTACTGAACTGATTTTGATGAAACTTCAGAGTTAGAATAGAACTTGAAGAATTTTATAGGCTACATACAATCGTGACGTTTTATCGAACGTTAATGTAAAACACTTTGTATTCATGCACTATATTTGTGTTGATTGTGGGAGGTAAAAGAGTGACGATGAAGGGAGGGGTAAAGAGGGAGGCGAAAGAGGTTTAAGGGGGGGGGCAAGAGGGAGTGAGGAGGGGGGCGTATCAAACAGATGTAGTTGTGGGAAACAGTTTATTAAAACTCTAAGTAATCTGTGCACTTATCGCTTAGCATCAATATAGATAATGTTCATGTTGTAATGTGTGCAGCATAACGCCGAGCGGCTGCTGAAGCTGATTGAGAACATGTACCGGTGGCTGCCGCTGGGCACCGTCATCAACAACCGCGTCTTCGTGGTGCACGGTGGCATCTCTGACGTCACCGACCTCGACATGGTGCGCAGCTTGGAACGGGATAAGGCGAGTATTTTATTTTTAACTGACGTCATAGGAATCATAACTCACACGCAGCTGTCAGGAACCAAATGAAGCATTTTTGCTTGTATGGTGAAAAAACAACTGATAAACATACATACATATTTATAAACATATATTTAAATACGTATATTATTTTACACATAGAAGTTGGTCTGGGTATCGAACCCACGTTCTTCAGCATAGCAGTCAGGTTCACTAACCACTACACCAACAGGACAGTCAAAATGTAACGCTAATAATGTAATTCAAAGCTGTCTTACTCGAAGATTACCACTAAAATAAACCCATATACAATTTCACTTAGCCATTCCCTACCCTACGATATGGGTTAAAAGAAATATAGACAGACACGTATCACAAAGTCTACAGATAATAGTGTAATTTGACACGTTAAGTGTCTGTTACAACGTACTCGTATCAAACTAGTATCGAGTACAAAAATATCGATATCACAACAAAAGTATATACTCAATAATAAAAAGTATCGATATTTTTTCCGTGTCATTAATAAACGGTCTCAACTTTCATAAGCACGTGTGATTTGGATGATGTATGTACATTTAAAATTGTTTCATCGCGGACTGTGTACGTTTTACGGGTACTCACGATATGCATTTTGTACGCCGATATTTCGGTCCAGTAGCATTTATCCTAGTTACTGTTCCATCGTTGCCGGAGTCCAAGAACTGGAGATGGAACATCATTAAAAATAAATAAATGAACAAAAATATTTATAAAATCAATAACTTGAAAACTACTCGTCAGAAGTTGCTCAAAATAAAATTGGACCAAATGATGCTGACAAAATGCTTTCGAATAAAAACAGAATTGTCAAAATACGTCCAGTCAGTAAAAAAGTGAGGTAACATACTCGTATACATACATATATGTATATTACAAAACTCTTTTTATGTAAGTTAAATATAGATATACATATGTATATCTCTGTATAAAATATATATCTCTGTAATCCACAGTACATCTTACTATTAATTCTGGCAGGACATTTGACCAATTAACCTTATATTAATGGCGCGAAAAATGTTTTGGTAGCACAATATTACATAAGGCGTCGTTTGTTGGCACCCAGACTTTGTCGTTTATACTCGTATTACAACTTACGAGTCGTTATAAATTTTCGACAAGATTTAGTAGCCTGCAAAGCGCGGAAATGCACCATTTTTGTTACACAAGCTGAATTTCGCAGTGCGCATTTTGTACTAAATACGTGCTTATAATATCCTTACTAATATTAAATGCCAAGCAACTTTGTCTGTCTATCAGTCATGTTTTCACGTAACCACTGAACCAATTTTAATGAAACTTGGTGCACAGGTAGTAATAAAACAGGAAGATTGAGATAGAGAAGACTTGATTATTATAACATATTTAGATATTAATATAACATAATTTGGGGTTGAGTAGAGACGGGAGAGGTGGTTAACACGCAGATGAAGTTGCCGAAAAAAGTTTATTGATAAAAAGTGTTTATATACTCCAACCAAAAACTAGGCTTTGAAATTATGAATACATTTCAAGAATTTAACATTATATTAACAATAAAAGAAATTAACAATATTGTTTTGAAAAATATCTTATTAAAAGTATGGCATTTGATTTGGGTATTTTTTAAATTGAGTTTAATCTCACCAGCAGGTAAATTCCCACTAAAAGTTGCTGAATTATAGCGACGAAAAATTTTTCAGAATCGTAGATGTATATTTATATCTTAATGTTATAATCTTTCAGTAAATAAAATTACCACTTTTGCAGTATTAAAGTAAAAATCCCGTTTTAATCACAATTCTTTATTCGTTATAATATTTCTTCGATCATTTCAAAGATGTAATATTTATCTGGTAGCAGATTGTAGGATGTTTTCTTTATTATTATTTCCTTCATTTGTGTTTCGTATTGTGGTTGATAAATGAAGCGATGTCGCGTTCATGATAAATACGAATATCTATACCAAGTACACTCAATTTTTTTGGCAGTCGGGCCAAACTTGCGGATGATACATTTACTGCGGACCACTAGTAATTCCTAGATAATTACTCCCAGGACTTGGGTAATAAAAAAGTTCTAAAAATATACTTGCGCGGGCCATTAAAATCCGTTCTCGTGTCACATCATGGCTAGCGGGCCTGGAGTTGAGCAGTTTTGATATATACTAATATTATAATATTTAACTATATATAACGGTGATAGTTTACTGATTAAGAATTCGGCCTCCTACTCGGGGGGTCCAGTTTCGAATCCCGGGGCGCGCATTTCTGACTTTTCGGAGTTATGTTCGTTTTAAGCATTTAAATGTCACTCGCTATAACGGTAAAGGAAAACATCGTGAGGAAACCTGCACGCCGAGGAGTTTGCAAAACTCAAACGTGTGTCAAGTCTGCCAATCCGCACTTGTCCAGCGTGGTGGACTATAGCCTTAACCTTCTCATTCAGAGAAGAAACCCGTGCTCAATAGTGGGTAGTGATGGGTTGAGATGAAAATATGAAGTTAGGCTTACTGCCTCATACTATTGTACCATGAGTAAGTTAGCGCTTGACTACGATCCCACCTGATGGTCAGTGGCGATGGTGTCTTCGATGGTAAAGCGTACTAACTTAGTAGATGCCTATTCACTTTTAACTTGAAGACATTTACATTGTAATCTAGCGGAAACACCGACACGGGCAACTTAACTATAACTACTAAGGTTAGAGAGTCCTATTATTATTACCTAGAACTTATTTATTATTACAGGACTTAATGACATCAATGTCTGTAAAAGTGTAGTCAGAAAATATGTAATCAGCATAGTAATATTTAAAGTTTTATTTTAGATCATAACAAAGTAAACAATATTTGTATATGGACCACCTGGAAATACGTGGTGGCGCTACGTCATCTTGCGTCTTATCTGTTTTTCATTTAAAAGTATTTTTAATATCATGTAAGTATTATTGGAAATACAAAATATATAAGGCTTCTATTCTCTTCTTATGTTCGGTTCTGGTGGTTTTAAACACTCGTATATGATTTTAAATTATCTCATCACGGACTGTGTACTTTTTACTATTATACGGATACTCACTGTATGTAATTTGTACGCTAATATTTCGTATTTTCGTCTAAGTGTCAACGTCACCTATCATCTGTCATCCAGTTAACAGTTTTTTCCCGCCATCGCAGCATAGCCGTGACCACGATTCATGCAAATGGGGCAAAATATCGAAATACAAACTACATATCATGACAAATAGTAAAAAACCAAGGTTTATTTAAAAACATAAGCTAATACTACCTAATACTAAGAAACACATAAAATTTCACAACCGTTTTATTAATCGTTGAGGATTTCCTTTGTGTAGAGCCAATCCTAAACGTAGTTTCGGACATGCTTATCATGAAAATGCATCGTCATCAGAACAGGTTTATACAAAGTTTCACCTCAGTAGTGTAAGACGAAGTGGGTAAAAATAAGCTTGCAAGATCTGACCTAACATACTAACACACGAACACACTACAAGTTAAATAAAAGTAGTAAATACACACACAATAATAGCTCATGTTGTAGGTATCTTCTAGATAACTTCTAAAACGGTTTGATATCAAAATGTGGAGAGATTTTCATTTATGAGATTCGAGAATCACACGGCCTGGATACGCCTTGCGCAATTAATTGAATAGGTCGCGCAAAAATCTTGATCAGTGCATCGCGCGGAGGTCGTTTTATGTTGGGCCTATAGTCAAGGAAAACTGGCTTTCAATTAGAGAGGAATTTGTTAGATTTATTTGGAAGCCCTTAAGTAAACGGTATTTTATAGTGTTTGCCTGACGCTTAACGTAACGAATGTTTAAGTAAATGTTAACTGTGTTACGTTTTAATGGATACCAATAGGTTATAGTGCTTTCAGGTGGTTAGCTCCATCATAGGGCGTGTGGTTACATCAAACGCGGGTAGGAATGGATATCTAGTGGCAATATTTTATTTAAAAAAATCGACTTAAGTCACATCGACATAAGAAATAAAAATGAGAACATCGTTCAAGTAAATAGTCGAAGTCAATTAAATACGCATTATTGGGGATTATTCAAAAACTTCTAGAGAAATCTCAATCCGCACCAGCTAAAAACAATATTCAAAATCAGCACACCCAGTTAAAAGTTAGAAGGAAACATAAAAAGCAGCCGATTTGAAAATCTCCTACTGTCAAAACAGTAGGTCGGTTAGAAAAGTCCAGAGCTTCCATGCTTTCCATGGCACCAGTGGCATAACAATAGGGTGGCAGGACAGGCAAAATCCCACGGGCCTCCGAGAGGCCGTGAACTCACAAGTAACCTAAAATTTTTTTTGCTATTTATAGTCGGGGTCGAAAGGTTAACAAAAATGAAAATTTGAGAACGCGCAAAGCTTTTACCAAGTCACACCAAGCTCTATATTTAAGTACAAATTATCGCAAAAAGGTAAGAATTAGTTTTCCAATAGTCAATTAAATTATTTGTTCTACTACTGTGGGTGTAAATCTATGCCAAACGAAGTTATTAACAAAAACATGCCCCTTGAAGAGCATTTATTATTCTCATTACAAATGTAATGAAAACTGGAGTTATTGAAAAAAAAAACAAAGCAATACACGAAAGTGTGCCAGGGTCATACCTTAACGTATTTTTATGCAAATACGTTATTTGTTGAGGTTACGAAATTATGCCGCCAATTTGCGAATTTGTTGATGAAAATTTCGAAAACGCAATGTTTTCTTTTCGTATTCGAAATGTTTTCTTTTGCGTCACGTTTGTCTTTTGTCAGTAATTTGCGTTAAGTAGATTATGTTATTAACATTGTTGACACTAAATTAGTAATGTGTACGTGATCCTTTTTACGTAATTTGTCACGAGACATGTCGTGGTAGAAGCTGAAATGCATCCAAGGACAGGCGCTTATGTCTACTTTAAGGGTGTGCAGGTGCGACGAACTGACTTGACAGGCTTCCATACTTTCATTTCAAGCTTTCAATGTTGCTATGTGATAGAGCTTCTTAAAGGGGGCAGGTACAGAAATAACTTAAGCTTGAAGGAAGCAATCTGAGTCAAAAAATACTCCAGGAGATCCTAAATGCGGCGACAACATGCTCCAGGGTGGGTGACAGATGAAGAATGGGAGGGAAGTCTAAAAGATGGGGAGAAAGAAGAGACGGCAGAAGACGTCTCACAAACCTACCAAACCATTATTAAGATATTTAAATAATTCTAGATTGTCGCACTTTATGTAGCAATATACGTTTCAGTAACGCGGTGTCATAACAGTGAAATTTATAATAAACAGCCGAACTGCAATGCTAGTTTACAGTCAAGGTCGTTAATTGGTATTGGTAATCAATACAGGATTGCACTTATCTTTCAGTTCCGCTTTGGACATTCGCGTTTGGAACAGAAGAATAATTCGCAGAAGATGACGGACTTCGCGGAAGGCGACTGAATGGATAATTCAGCGTACTATGGCTTTGAAGAACATGAAACAGATTCTAAAAGAGACGACAGACCGTAGGCGCTTGCTGGTAAGGTAATTAAAATAATAATGCAACTTTCTAGCTTGCTAATACCTTCTTTGTCAAGTTCTAGTTTCAGCACTTATGTTTCTTCCCTTTTTTTCTTCTTCTTTTATTTGGTTCTTATTTTTTGGTTGCAAGAAATCGATCATGCCTTTGGAGTTTCCGAATTTAATCTTCGACATGTACCACTTTTATCATCATATCGCTTCACTGCTCTTTTGTCGGCCATTATGATGCCTAACGTAGCTAGCAATTGGAAAATATGATGATTAATGACACTGTGATGATTAATCAAACTATCCAAAGAGCTGATAGTGAATACACATTTCTTTCGGTTGTGAAATATTTACTATTTCTTTTTTAATAATCTAAATTATTATGCAATTTCAAATTGTAAAGTTAGTCATGCCAGTACCGTGGTGTTAGCAGAATTAGGGGAAAACCCTGAAATAATTTTCAAACTCATCTTTACCTACTTCCCTTTTCCTAGTAATGCTCCACCAATCCGCATTGGAGCAGAGTGTTGGAGTATAATCGAGGACTCCTCAGCTATGAGTACATACTCAGTCAATAGTGGGTTATCAACTTGAAGCCATTATTCATAGACACGCCGCCTTTGAAACCATTACTTCTATGGGTAAACCCCCCAGTTATAAGGGATTGTTGCACCACAAATAAATACCTAGATCTTAGTAATAGGGTCTTATTGGCACTAAAAATAAGTTAGAATAAAAAAGGGTTCCTCGAGTTCCAGGAAGGCCGTTATTGAAAATAGCTATAACTACCGAGAGCCGGACCTTTTCCGAAAATAATATTGTTATAGTCATATTTAGTTACTAGCTGTTGCCCGCGACTTCGTCAGCGTGTTCGTGGTGGTGGGTGGTGGTCAAAATGCTGCATAGGGCAGGGCATATATGAATTATTTGCGAATGTATGATGCAGTTAATTTATTAGATTTTCATATGCCCCGCACTCAGTTTACCACGCGCTCTGCCACCCAAGTGTCCGGGCACATGCCGGTTCATCATTTTATTATGTTTATATATTATATATTTTTTTTCTTATTATTTATTATATAGTCTATGTTACTCAGTGATAATGTAGCATTCTAATGATTAAAGAATTTTTCAAATCGGATTAGTACTTTTTAAGAATATTGATAACAAACATAAAAAAATACAAATCTTTTCTGTTTAATATTAGTATAGATGACATATCTACTATTAAGGTAGGTATTAACAACTACGTTCAGTGGAAATTTGATCTTGATTTTTTACCATATAATCTTGTCAATTTTGTATATAGATGAACTTTTGTTCCTTGTACTAAAACCGTATCCAATTACAATAACCCTACAAATAACTTAGTACACAGAATAGTTTATACTCGAAACAAATTTGGATTTTTTACCAAACTCCCCAAATGCGGTAAATCCAATTTCGTTTCTGATACTAAAATCCAATCCAAATACAACATCCTTAAAATACCTTATTAAACCACACTACGTTACAGGTAAAGTAATGCTTTCATCAGTTCGTATCAGTCATACACACTTCCTTATTCGTTGTGGAATTAAAACGCGAGGCCGCAAGGAAAACATAACATTCTGAATCAGCATTTATAATCGGATCACGGAATAAACAAGATTCCATTTGTATTGAAATTGTATTCTTGTGAAAATACGTCCCTGTTCTGTTTCCTTGTTTTGCATTGAGATATTTATCTAAAGTATATCTGTCAAGATTTGACATATTTTATGAATCTCGATTATACGGCGCTTAGTTTACGGATTCGTCACTATCCGGATTGTATACCCCGTTAAATATTTAGTACCTTGAGGGTTTCTCGTGTGGTTCCTAGAACGTGGGTTTTTTTTAACATAAATAAGTTAGCGCTTAACTACGGTCTTTCGTGACGGTAAGTGATGAAGTCTATGATGGTAAAACTAACTTAGAAGAAGCCTATTCACTCTTGATTTGAAGACATTTACATTGTAATAGAACGGAAACACCGACGTGGGCAACTTATTCCAGTCCTTTGCGGTATGGGTGATAAAAGGCGCGGCGAAACGCGTCGTTCGTACTGGCGGGATGTTAACGACGAAAGGATGGATACTCGCCGTGCGTCGGCTCGTTCGATGATAAAATGGGGATGGGGGAATTAAAGGGTACAATTTCTGTGCACATTCTCCAAAGTGAATCCTGTAGAAGACCGAGAGGCAACTCTGCGCCTGTGCTCGAGGGTCCCAAGATTGCTTAGGTCGAAAAGAATATTAAATATCCTTCAATATATCTTTGGACAACTCACACACGGCCATCTGACAAACTAAGCGTTAGCTTGTACTATGGTGATCAGACAACTGACAAACATACGTACATATGTACTTTTAAATACATACTTATATAGATATTTACACCCAGACACACAGAACAAACATTCCTGCTCACCACAGAAAAGTTTGACCTGGGTGGGAATCGAACCCACGACCT
>DWJZ01003814.1:0-16320 GCA_018249125.1 Asbolis capucinus | reverse complement strand
TGTAAGTCGTTGTTAAATAATTATTTTTTGGTTCTCGTTCCAACAAAACATCTGTTTAGGGGTGGAGTCATCAGGGGCGTATAAAACCTTTTTTTCGTGAATTTGAAAGCGTCACACAGACCAATCATAGATCGAAAAATTCTGAATAAGACTGCAAACATTTTTGTTAAAATGGTTTATACGACCTTTGTACCCCAAGGTGTAGCGATAAATATACATTACAATGATATATTATATCTATTTCAGGCTGGCTCCTCTTAGTTACTCCCTGGTGATAATGTTAAAAGACAAAATATACGCGGTGCGAGACCCCTACGGCAATCGGCCGCTCTGCCTCGGCAAGATCCTACCGCTCGGCTCGTCTTGTGAGTTTACTATACCTATTTTCTATACTGAGGTAGAGATATCAGTCTAACATACACCTGCAATATCTTTACCCACACATGCCGAAGAGGAGTGAAAATAACGTCGCAAATTTGTATGCACCATTGAAAATCAATCTGTCTCTTTCGCACGCACATAAAGAAGGGATGCAATAAGTATTCATATATAATAAAAATGACTGGGTGACCCGTCCACATATTGATGACTCCTATGTTTAGTGCAAAATCATATTTTTTCAACACAGCTTCCAAAGTTTCAATATGATATATTTTGTATATGCTACAACTGAAGAAAAATACTTATGAAAATTTGTATAATTACTACGTTGCATAGTACTATGTATGTATTTTCAGTACATGTCCTTAATTGCAGTAAAAAGTAACGATTAATATAAAGAAGTGGAAATGCTCAAATTGTTGCTTTGGCCCTTATACATAGGAGCTATCAGTATCTGCATTTTGAACTGATTCAAAATCTCTAACAAGGAAAATGCAATAATACGGAAAATCCATAACGTGTTTTCGATATCAATATTTAATTACTAATATGTAAGATATCAGGTGAAATGCATGTTCCTAATGATAAATAAATTAATACAAACGCCAAATTAATCTTTTTATACTAAATTATTGTAATTCAATATTTGCACAAATAATAGGCACTTTCTTGCACGCATATGAAAGGCATGTAAGGATATTATAGTTAATGAGGGTAGTTGTACACAGATGTTCAAAATATTATGTACGGTATTTTATCCCAGTTGCATGGAACGTGGTCACGATTGTGAGTACCCGTTAATAGAAAAATATGCACAATGTAAAATTGTATTGAGGGTAGTTTTAACATGATGTACATAAAATGGTATTTTTGTGTACTATAAATATACGCATCGACTACATAGTATATTCGACCAATAAACAAATCTCTTATTAGCCTTCACGCCAAACACTTTTGGTAGTACATATTACATAAGGTGTTTAGTAGACTATGTTTTCGACTAGTTTTTGATGTTCTGTGTCGTCAGGTGTACGGTGGCGCTAGTGTGCGTCTGTCTAATAAATGGAACCTGTTTCAGATGCCTACAAACAGTCATCAGCACAGCATGCCGCGGGTAATGCATGAATCATTATATCATTACATTTTTAATATCATTACCAGCCTAGATAAACAATCAACTAGGTGGGTCAGCGACAAATTCCAGCTCACTTAAAATATTTAGTACGCCCTAAACATAGCCAACGTAAACACGTTTCTTAGCTCCGTGATGGGTAACCGAAAGTTTAGTCAAACTAAGCTTTAAATGAATAATTTTAGATTTAAAAAAATATTACCAATTTTAAACGAACTTCACGTGTAATGGCCTCTACCAAGTTGGGTATTAGTAGCTAAATAATAACATAGACGGCTTTTAGCTTTGATTTTGTGTGTGGCTTAATGTGGCTGTATATAGTTGATTGTTGATCGAAGTTGCGAGCATGTTGGACCTATTGACGTAAACCCAGAAATATATACATATATATATATATATATATATATATACATCAAACAGTATTCGAACGGTGTCATCATTAATATACTGGGCTCTCGTGTATAAGAATATATTTTTATATAAGCGTGAGATATAATATTTTTTGTATATGGAAAATATTTACCATGGCAGATTGGTGATTCCTAATTTGGGCATAATAGAATTAGCCACTTTAACACTTATACCCTGCACTTGGGTCTTGTTTCGCGTTCGGCACAAAACATCCACCAAAGAAAAATTTGCCATCTGTCAGATATTTGCCCCGGCTGCGATCGTACCTGGATCATCTTGCTTTGCAGGCATGATCACTACTTGGTAACTGGATCATAACACTACAACTATTAGCCAATAGCGCCTCTAGTTAGCTAGCTACCAAACATTGACTTTGTATATAGACGCTCCACAAGTTGGCCCCAACATTGGGGCCAACGTGTGGAGTAATGATTAAGTTGCCCCACGAGATTCCGTGAACTTTCAATCACACATTACCGTTCTATTCTAGAAGCGTTATCGCTAATAAATGGCCATTTTGGCTAGTGGGACTGGCGTTATCCTATACAGACAGAGAAATTTCTTCCAGACAACCTTATTGAAGAGGACGTGAAAGAGTAAGGTATGCAAATAAAGATGTGTGATCAAAACATGACCCACAGTGGTGGCGTGGCTTGTGGAAATTATTTTATTACTGTACCTTATTGTCAAATTATTTTGTAGTTCCTGGAGGCAATACCGAGGGTGCTATGGTCTACACCGATATTTTGTTTTTTAATTATTGCTTGTAACATACATAAATTACATTACAAAGCATGGGGAAGTAATGTTGACTGATGACTAATGACTGACTGATCAGTATGTCTGATCACCACATACATATGTAAATTCGTTTGTAAACATTGATTGATAACTGACTGATCAGTATGTTTGATCAGCACAAAATTAGTTTATAAAGTATAGCGAAAGAAACATAGAATGATGGCTGACGACAGTGACTGATCAATATGCTTGGTCAGCCCAAAAATTTGTTTATAAACCTTAGGGATCAGAACATTGATTGATGGCTGACTGATCAGTATGTTTGATCAGTACAAAATTAGTTTATAAAGTATAGAGAAAGAAACATAGAATGATGGCTGATGACAGTGACTGATCAACATGTTTGGTCAGCCCAAAAATTTGTTTATAAACCTTAGGGATCAGAACATTGATTGATGACTGACTGATCAGTATGTTTGATCAGCACAAAAATTTGTTTATAAAGTATGGGAGGGACATTGACTGATCAGTATTTTGAAATCTTATAAACGCTATAACGCCACGGATTTTGTTTCTAATAATCTAATGCTATATGTGTTATATAAAACTAACTGCAGTGTATTTTGGCAGTTCTAATGAACGGCTGCACTAAGAACGGGATGGAGGATCGGGCAGAAGGCTGGGTGGTGTCTTCCGAGTCCTGTGGGTTCCTCTCAATCGGTAAGAATTTCATAATTGTATGGTAATTTATGTAATTCAAGAAGCGTCCAGAGCCCAGCAGCTTGTTATCATTGTAAACGATCGAATATATTATCTCAGAAGGAGGATGTATGACCGCTAGTGGCAAAAATTTGCTTTTCATCCTTCGAAGAGTATGTAAAACCATCGGTACCGATTATTATATACAGCATTAGATTATATATAGCAATCGTAAAGCCATATAAGAGACTTCTGAAACTTGGGTTAAGTACTAACTGCTCCACTCATCCGCATTGGAGCAACGTGGTGAAGTATGTTCTTTCCTCATTATGAGGACATTCCCGTGCTTTCCTCATTAGTGGGCCATCAATGGGTTGGAGCCAGCCAGTTATGAGTATATTACTGTATGTATGTTATTCTGTAAAGTACAGTATGTTGACTATTGTGACGTAGGTGCTCGGTACGTGCGTGAGGTGCTTCCCGGCGAGATCGTGGAGATGTCCCGGCACGGCATCCGTACCGTTGACGTCGTGGAACGCCCGCCCGGCAAACACCAGGCTTTCTGTATCTTTGAGTACGTCTACTTCGCTAGGGCTGACAGCATCTTTGAAGGTAAGCGTCTTTAGTTCCCGAGGGCATTTTTCATCAATTAGTAGGCCTGCCAATTTCTTTTACAAGAAATAAGTATTCTTAGGTATGGGAAAATAAAAAATATTTAGGAAAAACAAAATCATTATTTCTATAAATTTGTGATTGACCACTATCCTACCTGATGGTAAACGGCGATGTGGTATATGATAAAGCACACTAATTTAATAATAGCCTAACATGCTGTAAACAGTATTTTGTTTACTTGTTTTGTTCAACAATGAAATGAGATAGCACCCAAGGTGGCAAGCCATCATATAAAAAAAATAAGAATTTATTATTTTTTTATTTTATTTGTATTTTATATTGCTTACTTAAAGCTGTTAGTCGTACATGGGTTGACAGATATTCTGTCAAATGGTCCCTTATCACTAAACGTTAAGAACCACTGGTCTATATGCACCGTGTCGTGTGCAGGTCAAATGGTGTACTCCGCGCGGCTGCAGTGCGGCCGCATGCTGGCGCGGGAGTCGCCGGTGGAGGCCGACATCGTGTCGTCGGTGCCCGAGTCCGGGACCGCGGCCGCGCACGGGTACGCTAGACAGGTAATACTATTCCAATGTGGACTCATGATATACTGTTAGTAGGCAATTTTTATGGTTAATAAGTGAAATTTATTTTTGTTGGGTCGGTTGAATAGTTTCGGAGTTTATACATAAATTTGTAATAGAAGAATTTTAAATATTTTTTTATATTTTGTTATTAATTTTATAGTTTACGTTGGGACTTTGTGTTGTAAAATTTAGATTTTCGTTAAGTAAGCTATTGGTTCTTAAGATGTAATAAATGGTTTTCATTTCAATCTTCATTTGCAACCCAAATTTGTTCCACTTCTGGGCTCGAGTCTCCACTCACAATGAGAGGTGCTGTAATTCACCGTGATAGCCAAGTGCGGATTGATGGACTTCACACATTTTCAAGAACTTTATGGAGAATTCTCAGGAGTGCAGATTCCCTCACGATGTTCCTTCACCGTAGGCAGTGATCATCAATTTCTAAAACGCACATAACTTTGAAAATTCGATATGCGTGCCGCAGGAATTGAATGCAAGACTCTCTATCTGTCTTCGTTATCCCTGTTTGATCATGTCCAAAATTTAATTGTATAATCTGTTTTGGTCAGTCGGGCATTCCATTCATGGAGGTGCTGTGCAAGAACCGGTATGTCGGCCGCACGTTTATCCAGCCGTCGACGCGGCTGCGGCAGCTGGGCGTGGCCAAGAAGTTCGGTGCGCTCTCGGAGAATGTTCGCGGGCGGCGCATCGTGCTTATCGACGATTCTATCGTGCGCGGGAATACTATCGGGCCTATTATTAAGTTGCTACGCGATGCAGGTGCTGCTGAGGTAAGTTTCTAGTAGTGATGTGCCAGTTTTTTTTTTCATATTCAATAAATTGACGCTTTACGAAGCCTGATAATAAGTGGCGACGTAGTCTTTGATGGTGAAGCTAACTAACTTAATAAAAGCCTATTCAATCTTGACTTGAAGTCATTTACGTTATAATCAAACGGGAATACCGACGCGAGCAACTTATTCCACTCCTTCGCAGTATGAATGATAAAGGTCGAAGCGAAACGCGACGCCCGTACGGCCGGGGTGTTAACAACGAAAGGATAGATGCCCGCCAATTGGAGAAAACATTTTGTTAACTATTCGATTTATTTTATAATCGATATAAACAAATTGTAATCTTTTTACTGGTTACTTGTTCTCGAAATGGTAATCAGTTTATTCAAAATCAAAAATCTAAATTATACTAAAATAATGTCCATTAAAATATGAAGATTTCGTAAGTATATAACCAGGTCCACCTCTCAAAAGAAACCCGTCAGTCTCCCTTACATGAACTCCCATCCAAGAAAAGTGCAAGCAAAATACGGGATTATTTGTCAGCGGGTCCAACTCAGGCTTTGCCCGTTTTTAATACTTACGCAAAAGCAGCAGTGCAACGCTATTTCCAATCCAAAATATTGCTGCTCTAGGTCATGTTGCACATCTCCAAAAATGCACTTTACGAGTATGTACGAGCGAATGGAAAATGAGTATTTCTTGGCATTCCCCGGATCGAATATTCCCTGAACACTAACAAGACTACAGCCAAAGCACGAAGAATTTGTGTAAAAAGTTACTTTGCAGAAAGCCGGTGATAAAGAAATCAAACTGTAACTTGGCGCAAATCCAAATGCTGAACGGCTACATAGTTTGATTGAAGCTTGAGGTTTTTTTAAGAGAATAGTAATAACCAACGAACGAACCATATGATGGTAAATGATGTTCACCAGAATGTATAAAATCCACACTGATGATCACGTAGTTGTCCATCGAAGAAGATATAAAGCCAAATTCAGTTATTCTGTCATACATAAATCCAAATTCACACAACTATAAAGTTAAATTCAGTTATTCCGTCATACATACGAATAAATCAATTTCTAGTCTCCTATGATTCGTTCAAGTTTGTATTCCCGTAATTCTCATGAGAGCGAAATAATTATCTGAAGTAAGTCAACGTTATGGGTGCGAACACATTAGTTTTGTACAACGATCACAGAATTCTGAACAATCGTGACGTAGAAATTTAACGACTATGCCGTATGGTACGAATACTGGAGCCCTGTGTTTTGTATATGAATACTTACTTATAACAATGGCTGCTGTACACCTGTTATAAAATGGAGAAGGTTTACGTTTGAGTTGAGCTTCTTATTTTGATTGTAAAGAGGAAGTGCGAAAGAAGAATAAAGTGATTGGCCAGATTCTTAAAGTGGGAAAGAGGAAGAAAGAATGGATTTTATAAATTGTTGATGTTGCCTAGATTCATGTTGACATCATCGAAAGAAAAAAAGAAGACGGTTTATTCACAAAGCAATTCTATGTCGATGGTGGCGTCTTTTGACACGGCAAATGACATCGCTTTCTGTCGCTCATTGTCGTTTTTATCATGAATCATACCCTAGTGTGCTAAAGCCCTAATACCCACGTAATAAGTATAACCACAAACTTGAACAAGCTCGGACGAGTTCCACACAAGTCTCCGGAGACCAAAATAATCTTCTCTACTATAACCTTCGTAGATGAAAACCAAATATTAATAACGTAGACTCAATAAAAGCCTTACAATTTGGGTCATCTTGAAGGTATTGGTAGTCCCTGAATGACCAGTCAACAATAGAAGGAAATATGTGGTCTATCGTATACTATAAGACGAGCAAATCTTCTGGACACATTTATAGACGTATAAATATGTATGTGGGCACGACAACAATTTCGCATTAAATTGGAATGAATTAGTTTTGAATCAAAATTATTTTTAGCACATAATAATAACGGCACGATCAGATTTAATAGGCTCTTGGAAGCGGCTGTGCATTGTAATGCACTGTGTGGCGCTAAAGTTGGTATAGAAATGTTTGGGTTTCTGGTTTCATGGGCTTTAATTACAACAAATTTAAGGCTACCTGAAGAAGTGGGGCTAAGGCCAAATCATGAGACTATATGAATTATAACCTCTCCTCTCTGAGTAGACTCGTGTTCACTCATTAATAGTTGCAGCATTAGATTGTTATATATAGAAAGATAAAATTTAAAGTTACATTGCTTTTGAAAATATCATTGTATACGCAGCATAACGAAATTTCAATTTGTCAGAAATATAACAAAATTGGTTTCCTAGTCTACCGTGAGGAGCTCGAATAGAAATTACTACTGCTTCAATATTACTTCAGATACTTGAGAGATTTTCTCCGATCTTTTCAAATGTTGGAAGAATTAATTTTCTTGAAATTAAATCTTTCGACTTCTTCTTCGTCTTCCGGTGTTAGAGTTCGTCGGTTTTAACTTTCGTATACATTTTCTAATTCTAGTGTTTAAAGTGTAAGATCACATAGTTTCTGTTTAGTAATATCGAAGTTAATGAAATAAATATCATTTGATATGTCTCTTGTGTATATCTTTTTACTCGTATACGGCCGCAGCGTGACGTGTAACTCAATTTTGATGTTACAGATTCCCCAAGAATTTGACGCACTATTAGGGAATTGCTACTTTCGCGATATTCTTCCCACTCTGCGTCGATAAGAATTCTTCCGCTGCTGTTCGTAGAATGCACTGTGGGAAGGAGACATTAATATTATTTGTATTATTTAGTACTTAAGGCAGAAATTTAAGAAAGAAACAAAAGTGCAGACTCACACAAATTCACGATTTTGTTCGTAAGATTTGCCATGAACCATGCAGCCGGGTAGAACCAAGTCGTGGGTACTCCTTTACAGTTAAAATATTTAATATAAATACAATATAAAAAATATAATACAAAGCGGTTGAGCCGCGGTTAATAAATTTTCACGTATTTCGTAGTCAGTATGTTGAAATATGTTACAAGATTTTATATAACATTTGACTTGTTACATCCACGTTTTATTTTATCCCTCCCTTTTTACGCAGTTCATAAGAAAATTTGATGGCGCCATAAAACCATTTTTATGAAAACTGGGCGCTACCCACCTCTATAGTAAGCTTTCATCGTAAAATAGTGAAATGACAGGGTCCCCAAATATATTCTATTTAAATCTTTTCTAATATAGAGAGCGTTACAATGTTTTTTTTTATATTTTATAAGCGGGCAAACTAGCAGAAGCGTCATCTGATGATAAGTTGCTAAGAAGTGATAATGAAGTCATTAAAGAGAAAAATGAAGTAATTGTAGAAGTTAATTAGACCGACTACTGTATAAATGTCCCAAAGTCATGAGTAACCGTAACATAGCAAATTGTACATCTAATTTTATGAAGAACTCATAATACCGCCGCTTGTGATCTTATAAGATCCGACGAAGATAGATCCAGTTAAGTAAAATCGGTAAGAGGACCCGTCTTCACGTGACGCTGGTGACAAAAAACTTTGTGGGCTTCCGCACCTCGGTGGGTTTGTGCTTCGACTAAGACTTGGCTTCCACTCCATCGCTCTATTTTCCATCTCTCGTCCACCAAACTACATTGGAAAAGGGTGGCATACGCTATAAGCCTCTTTACGAGTAGAGATCAGTGAGAGAGCTCAGTAGTAGGACATCTACGGATTGAAGCCACAACACACTCTCTTAAAAACACAATGATCATGCCTTTGACGTTTCTAATGTAAGAAGGAGTATATCACTATGTTTTATTGGAATTGAAAATAAAAATAAATATCTTTGGACAACTCATACACGGCCATCTGACCCCAAACTAAGCGTTAGCTTGTATTATGGTGTTCAGACAACTGATAAACATACATATATCCTTTTGAATACATACTTAAATAGATATTTCTATTACACACCCAGACACACAGAACAAAACAGTCATCACAGAAAAGTTTGACCTGGGAAATAGAACCCACGACCTCCGGTGTAGTAGGCAGGTTCACTTACCACTAGACCAACCAGCCTGTCAGGGAATTATCCTTGTCCTGGAATTATCTATAAAGTAGCTCATCCAAGTAACGTTGGAAAAATTAAACTTTTGGATTAAGAATACTTTTTGTATGACAAAACTATAAAGAAATCTGGAAAGTGTAAACACTCACTTCTCGTAATCTTTTATAACTCAAACCTATCAAAACAGAAAAAAATATATAAAATTTAGTTATTTCCAAACTCTTCGAATACAAACACTGATCTGATTTACTAGTCGACTATATCCATTAAAAACGTTGCATGTATTCTCCTAAATTATTGTCTCACTGTGGTTTGAATTTTGAAATCACAATTATCACTGAAAACGTCCTATTGTTACTTCGATAAAGCCAAATTTTCCCGAATTTAACCGCAAATTAGAAATATTTTCATTCAATATAAACAAAATTGGCGATTTGCATCGTTCAGAATGCATATTCATTTTGTGTTTTAACTCATAATGTTGTAGATTAGAAACCAATATTGTCAGCTGGATGATAATATATAAATTTCTAATTAATGGTTTTCTGTTGAGTACGGGTTTCTCCACGTGACTGAGGAAACCTAAAGCATCATCCACCACGGTGTTCCAGCAAGGGTATTGATATACGAGTACAGTAAATAAATCGAAGTTAAGTAGGTTTTCTTATCTATCAACTCTTCTCTTAAAATATTATCAACATTAAAATCACCGCTTCAGTTTTCATTAATAGCCGCTAGATGGCATATCGAAAAATGCCTGCCGAGCATTCCTTAGTGTATATTGGCACAATTTGCTAGTATACAGTCTTAGTTCTACTTCAAATTTGAATTTAAAATTAGAGACGAGAAAGAGACAACTTCAAGTTTCGTAATTAGTAGTAGTGTACTAATTAGTGGTAACTTCGTAAGGTGCTTAAACTTGTTGACTTCCCTTTGCTGTCGATGTATCGCCACATTGCTGCGAAACTATTTCTATGAAGTATGCAGTTTTATGTCAAGTTTACTGAGTAACTTTTAATTAGACGTTAAAACTTAGGAGCCTCATAGCTTTTGTATGGCAAAATACTATGTATCAAAGTAATGATGTGAAACTTGTACGGCAAGCAACTACTTAGTACAACTCAGGTCTACCAAACACTTCTTTATAACATTTACATGCTGCCAGCATATTGGATACTGCATTTTTACTTTTATTATAATTAATATGTAAATACATATATTTAATTTTATTTTAAATGTCTTAATTTGAAAAGATTTTCTAATACACGTATTGTAAAAAATTGAATGTATTTTTTGAAAGAGCATTATGAAATGTATTTATATGGTTTTTAAATTTAGAAAATAAATTAGTATCTTAAAATAAGTCACACACGAAATCCAAACTTAAACTAATTTGGCCAAGTAACTAATACAAATTGACATACATATACATATGTATATGTATGTACTTTCAGCTGTTTTGAAATATCAGAGTACCAAACCCTATCTCATGCTGGCTGACCAGCGTGTCGTAAAAAGTGACAGAAGTCATTTTCTCGAGGCTTTGTATATTCCACAAATCATTTTGTCTTTTTGTAAAGTCCGTCTAGCTGCCACCACCCTCCCGCTTGAGTCAGTGTTGCATGATTCTAAAACTGGGTCTCAATTAGGGCTTGGGAATTACTGATAAATTTCAAAATCCCGGGCACAAGATAACCTACAATAAAAATGCCGGGAATTCCCGGGACTTCGTCGCTTTTAAAAACAGTTATAATATTGCAATTTCGACAATATAGTCTTGTCTCGAGTCGCGATCCGAAAATCCCGAGACTTGGGACAACTAAAATTATCAAAAGTCCAGGGACTTCGAGACACGAGACCTCCTGGGACCCAAACCCTAGTCTAAATATCTATCTAGAAAATATCGACTACCCACTAAATAGCAAAAAGCATAATGCAGCCCATTAATTTACATGAACCTTCGATATATTACCGGTCTTTCTACGGATTTACATTCCAAAATCACTGCTAGTAGTGTAAATCCACAGGGGCAATAAAGATACCTGCAAATCCCGAAACGCTAAGTGATACCGATAAATTCGACTTAGCTCCAAACTTCGTCTTGGCGGTGGCAATCGAAGTTACGTGAGTTGAGCTGAAAACTTTCCGCTTTTATCTCCTATAGTTAACACTTAGGATGTTACCGTTTCACAATCGGAGAATAATCTATCCAGATATTAATAATGACATTACGATAGGTTTCGTAAGTTCTGAAAGCAAAAATTCTACTTTCCCGTACCCAAAGGATAAAACGGAACCCTATTACTAATACTGCGCTGGCCGACTGTCTGTTTATGACTATGTACATATATCTTGAACCAGGATAGTTAGACAGTTGAATTTTTTAACATAATTATGATGTATTTCCGTTGCCGCTGAAAAAAAACATTATAATACTAAGACATGATTGTTTTGCCGTTTATATAGATAACGATTTATTATATTTTACTCACTCATTGTTAAATAAGATAGTATCTACAATTCGTGCTGACGTCATACAAATAACGGAGGTCAAAGCATTTGACATATTACTTTTGACATCGACAAATTCATGTGACAAAATTGACAATGTCAAATTATGGTGACATAGGTTATCTACAGAGAAAAATATACAAACAAAATTAAATGAATTTGGAAATGCATTAACAGAAAATCATTTAGCTATACGTAAAATTTAAATGAAATAAAAAAATATGCAGAGAGGATATCCCTCCGTTGTAAATATTTCGCCAGTACGAACGTCTCGCTTTGCGTCTTCTTTTATCATGCGTATACGAAAGACTGGAGTAAGTTATCAGCTTCAATGTTTCCTTACGAATAAAATGTAAATGTCTTCAAATCAAGAGTAAATAGGCTTTTGCTAAATAAGCGCGCTTTATCACTTATACTCGGTGCAAATTCGATTGGAAATGTTTAATAACAAATCGTTGTCTAGCAACCTGTGACAAATAGGAGAACTAAACTTTTTATTTGTTGTGAGCTCTTTTGTACCATTACATTTTTAAAACTTTTACTTGTAAATCATGCTATTTGCTTGACGACTAATGCATAAAGTGTATTAAAAAGAAAATCAATAAATTATAAAACTATAAAACAAAATACTTCAATAGGTTAAAATGTTGTTAATTCCTTCATGAAATTAAGGATGTCAGAGTATGAATTTGTGAATGATGTTGTGTGTTGTAATTTCTTAGTGTGACTAGCATGATTTAATTTATTTGTAGTTTGTTCTTGTTCCTTGATCAATACTTAGTTTAATAAACAATTTTCTATAATATAAAGAGTAGTTTAATGGAAAAAACCTCAATTATTATAAGTTGGTGAAAACCCTACAGAAGATTTTTTATGGTTTGTGTCCATTTATTCCGGATCGAAGTTGCACCCAATATAGATCACATTGCTGCTTACTATGAGGCATGCTTGTGGTTAAGCACAAATTCATTGAATATTAAAAAAAAGAGCCATGCTCAATAGTTGGCTATTATTGGGTTAATACTACAAACCTTTGTTTCGAAATAAATTATATGATATACTTTTTTCATAATCAATATTACTGACGTTAAAAATAACCCGCGTTAGTAACGTTCCGTAGCACGTCAGTCAGTGTCAACTGTCAGATTGACATTCACTAACATTTAGATAAGCGAGTGTGAGAACAAAACAAATATGATTCAGAACATCAAAATATGAATACCTTTTTATATAACTAAAATACTGAATATTTTCCTCTCAGGCCTAAAAATAACCAACTTATTTTTGGTTTATATAGCTGTTGACTAAGTTATTCACATAACCATAATGATGACAGCTTTAGGACTTCTTATCAATATTTAGTTCGACAACATTCATATTGTTTTCAAGTGGGTAAACAAAACAGTGAAGTACTCGAAATAAACATCGAATGAACGAATTCTCCGTCACTTATGTTTTCAATCTACACTAAACGCTGTTGTGGAACACACACTTTTTTAACAATTTTGCTTGATTCCTGTGTTACTTGTGATCACTATGCCTGGTTCTCGTCCTCATATGGACATGGAAACCGCTGCAAGAGCAGTATCTTTGCTCCAGGAAGGAGAGTCTAGGAGACCTGGCACAGGAAGAGTTAGGGCTACAACTGCCCAGGAAGACCGATATCTAAGGTTAACCGTACGTCGGGAGGGTAATGTAACCGCTCGCGCCTTACAAACTCATCTAGGGCAATCCACACGGACGAGGGTCAGCGATCACACCATTCGGAATCGGCTTCACCACGGTAGACAACGCTCGAAAGTACATGCTATTCGACTGAAACTAAGGTGGGCTCATCGTGCAGCACGCCTAAGGTAAGGTAAGGTAAGAATAGACCGATTTGGGGGTCCTAGTGTCATGGTATGGGGTGGAATTAGCTTACACAGCAAAACAGAGCTGGTAATTCTAAATGAAGGAACCGTAACCGCCGCCAGTTATATCGAGCAAGTAATCCGGCCTCACGTGATCTCATTTTAATAAAGAGTGGGCAATAACTTTGTCTTTATGCATGACAATGCTCGCGCACATACTGCCTGGATTACACATAGAGAACTTTCTGACGCCAATATCACCATTTTGCCGTGGCCAGCCATGAGTCTCGACCTCAACCCCATCGAACATTTATGGGATCAGCTCAAAAGACGCCTGAAAGAAAATTACAGTAATGTGAACAGCCAGCAGGAGCTCATTAACGCCCTGAAGATCTGTTGGGAACAAATACCGGATGTGGACGTGACCCATTTAATTGAAAGTGTCCCAGATAGGCTCAGAGAGTGCATACGGAGCAGAGGAGGACCCACTCGATATTAAAAAATAACCAGCTCCATATTTTTCTATGTAATGGTTGTGTTTTACATGTTTATTTTTTTCCTTACTTTTGTGTAAATTTGCCTAAAAACTGTTATTTTGTGTTTTGCTTATTCAAAATAAACAAATGTTTCTATTGTTTTTTATTAAACTATCCCTGAATCACTACTTTTAACATGTGTATTCATTAAAACTGGATATGTGGGGTCACTATTAAATTACAGCAAAATAAAACGGTGGGCTCTATTTTGTTTTGAATAGTTTATAAATTTATAGAAAAGCAATGAATAGAAGGTTAAAAACACCAAATAGCACCGTAATATACTCTATACTCTGTGCACGTTCGATATGGATTGTTATACAAAAATAAGTTTGTAAGAAAAAACATTAGATCGAATTTGCATTCAGTATTGTTGGTATACTGGCAACGTTTACGTCCGAAGTTTTTACAAGATGTAACCTTTACTAATATTATAAATGCGAAAGTATCTTTACCTTTTTACTCGTAAGATATTGAACTGACTTTGATGAAACTTGTTATAGAAGTAGAATAAAAGTATTAAAACCGAAACCAAACTAGTCAAAACGAAAGAAAAACGACTTCAAATTCCTCCGACAAGTAATACAATGAAACGATCATGGTCAACGTAGTCGCACACAATTAAATACGCATTATTAAGGATAACTCAAAAACTGCACATCAGATCTTGCTCGACATTGCATGGAAGTATACGACAAGTATACGACAAGTTTGGATAAAAAAAAGTCATCAAAATCGGTGAATAAAACGAACGAACATTAAGAAGAACAAAGAAAACTAACTCAAAAACCACTTGTCAGATATCGCTTAAAATACCATGAAAATACGGGACATGTATTAACTATAAAATAAAAAAGGATTCCTAAAAATCGAATCACCCCGTCAAAAGTTAGGCGATAAAAAACAAAAACATAAATATTAAAAGGAAGAAAAACTCCAAAAGTGCCCGTCAGATGTCGCTTAAAATAAAATAGGACTACATTACAAGCATCAGCTTGTGACCAAAAAAAATTTCAAAATCGGTCCGCTCAGTAAAAAGTTCCAAGGTAACATAAATATATTAATAAATACACACGAATTGAGTACCTCTTTCTTTTTTGAAGTCGGTAAAAAACTAATGTAGTCTAGATGGTAAATGGTTAAATTAATTTATACCGACTCGAAAGTTCTGCAGTGTCTAAGACTGAGGACACTGGACCATATTATAATTACTGCAATCGGGAGTACCTGTTACAGTTAAAAAAATACGACTTCATGTTACAAATTTCAGCTAAGTTAAGAGTAAATTAGGAACGAATTTGGAATAATTTACGAACTTTCATCGGACGTTCCCAGAATTTATTATTCTCTCTTTATTTTGTATTCCAGGGAAACTGTTGGATTTTAATTTTAGCCAAGTTCTTGTCAAACTACGAGTTACGTTCGACCACCATGAGCAGGGTTCCGTGGTCGATGTTATAAGTCAGCAACGTGTTGTTTATTTATCCAATATTGTAGTTTTCGTTTTTAACAGACTTCAAAAAAGCATTTTCAATTCTTGTGCACTTTTGATATAGGGTACCTCATAACTCTTCACTGGGTGCACTATACTTGGTACAACTTCGATCCAGAATAAATGTAAACAAACCATAAAAAAATATTTGTAGGGTTTTCACCAACATACATAAATGAGGCTTTTTCCATTAAAATACTCATCTTATTTTTGAAAATTAGTTATTCAACTAGGTATTGATCAAAGAAAAAGTACGAACTACAAATAAATATAGTCATACCAGTCACACAAAAAAATTACAAAACACAACATAATTCACAAATCCATACTGAGTCATCCTTAATTTCTCAAAGGAACTTATTGAAATATTTTGTTTTATACTTTTATAATTTATTGATTTTTATTTTAATACTCTTTATGAATTTGTCACCAAACAAATAACATGATTTACAAGTAAAACTTTTAAAAATGTAATGGCACAAAAAGTTAATAACTAATAAAACAA
>DWJZ01003813.1:0-16322 GCA_018249125.1 Asbolis capucinus | reverse complement strand
TATAATGCGTTGTTGCCAACACCAAAATTAATTATATTATCGTTACTTCTAACAAATAATTATTGTTGACGAATAGGAAGGCGTAACAGTCATTGTTGCCATTTGTAATAATAGAGTGAACAGTTTATAGTTCCTTCCTTCTCTGTTATATCATTATTATAATCTTAGATTTTGATCGTTAGGTTGTTGTCATCATTTCATGTTATTTAATGGCTTAAAATTGTCATGGTTTTCCACATCACTTATGTTTTTTGCTTCTTCTTTCCTTGTCGTGATCATCCCATTACTAGCCTAATTGTCCTTAGGAGCGTGGCTACAATACAAAGAAACTTGTCCATGGTTTTTTATTCTGTGCCCTTGAAATCTGTTTGAAATTCTTGTTTTTTTTTAAACAGCCGCTTGCTGTTTGGCCGTCGAACTAATGTAGAGAATTCGATCCCGAAATCTTCAAGTCATTGGTCTTATTAATCTATAATTTGTTATTAATCACGCTGTTTTTTTTTTAAGCAAACAAATTACCATGAGTACATTTCGTTCGGCTTCGTTGTTCCTTTGTTTTATTTGTTTTTGTTCAAATCAGTGAAACGTAGACTGTATGAAAATGGTTCAAATATATAATAATTATGTGGCTTCAATCTATTGATTGCCGGTCTCTACTCATGAGGTGGCATACTCCGCCGCGCTGTTCCAATGCGGATTGATGGAGGGGTTAGTGGCCAACCCAAGCGTAGAAAGTTTTTATGCAGCCTGAAGGCTTCCGACATGACTTAACGATTGAAATCTAACGATAACCGGGACCGACGGCTTTATGTGCCATCCGAAGCACGGAAGTGTTCGTGAAATTTTTGCCACTAGCGGTCACCCATCCTAATACCGACCGCGTCCGCTGTTGCTAACTTTTTCGATCGCTTCCAACCGAAACAAGTCGCCGGGCTATGAGTATTTCATATATTAATCATACTGTATCATAACTTGCTCGCAAACAATCCATATTTAATCTGTTAAGATTTCTATTAGAAGAAATATTTAATCTGTTAAGATTTCTATTAGAACAATAAAACTGATCTTGATCGCTCATAAACTCGTTGATTCATTAAGACACTTAGGTGGTTTCCAACGGTCTGTGATTTTACTGACGGATCCATAATGTTGGAATTCTGACCTTCTGAATTATATTTTAATCAGCAGTGGTAGCCTGGTTTGAACATTGGTCTCTCGATTGGGAGGTTCTGAGTTCAAATCCTGTGCACCTCTAATTTTCAAAAGTGTGTGTTTCAGAAGTTGGTTATCACTTGCTACGGTGAACGAAAACATCTGTACTTCCGAGAGTTTCCCTTAAAATTCTCGAAGGTGTGTGAAGTCCATCAATCCGTATCTGGTCAGCGTGGTGGACTTTGGACTGTACCCCTTCTAATGTAAGAGGAGACCCGAACCCAGGAGTGGGATGTTATGAGTTGCGATGAAGATATTTTATTCATTTAAGAGTTCAAAATTGCGTAGAATTTCGCAAAACATCGTATCGCATCATGAAAAAGTGTGGGTTTAGTCCTCAGCAACACCATTAAAAGGTTTCATGTAGTACAAAACTGAACTTACCGTCAAGTGAAAAACCTAAAATTAGGTACTAGAATGCTTACTGAAAACATTTCCCTGTATTTGTTTTTTTAAGAACTGAATAAATAACTTTTTAATAGATTCTAAGCAGATGAAGTCGCCGGCACAGCTAGTATTCAATAAAATTCTTCCACAATAACTATTCAGGGTTAAGTATTATTTTATCTAGGTGCAGAAAATAACGAAAGTAATTTTATAGGTCATTAAAATAATTCATTCAAAACATACATAAAACATGTTGACAGAAATTGTCTTTATCGTACAGAAGTTGATAGAAATGTTAAAATGCATTTAAGCAGATTATAAAGAAGTTATCTACTCGCTATCTTTTAATTACCTCATTATCTTTTGTCCTTGCTGCTTTCAAACTGATTTTAAAATAATAAAGACAGTCTGGGGGTACTCTTTCGCCGTTTCATTTTGCCTATTTTAAAGCTTCTTACTAAAACGGTACGGGTAGGGTTGCCACTTGTTAGGAACAGTATTATACTGATATTAACTAAGTAATACTTATTACTGTTAAATTAAAACAATATTCAAAATATTGTTTTGTAAAGTAAGTTGTAATATAGAAAGAAGTTGTATTCATTTGGAAGAAATCGTATTTTATTCCTTTTAGATCATCCTTCAGGGAGGAGGGAGGAATTTTTTCAAAATTAATCAATTTCAGACTTAAAATAATATTGTGTTCAGACTTCAAATAATATTTAATTATGTTCCAACCTAGATCTAGGAGGAAGTACGTAGATCAGTTATTTTAATTCCTGGTGCGCGACCTCACTTTCTGCATCGGTTTCCGTACGGATATCCTCCGAAGTGACTCGTTCTAGTATATCATGTTGTTGGGTATACGAACATTAAATGTTTTAACCACAGATTATAGATTTAATATATACCTAAATTTCATACTACGTCTGTGGTTCTAGAACTCTTTTATTAAATCAAGTTAAGACTTTTATACCGATGTAAAAAGAAAGAGTGTACTTTTAGTGTTGCAGTATTTTGGTTATATTTTTCTGAGAGATAAATATTCGGTAGAGAGATAAATGTTCTTTGCGTCATTAATCCCATATTTGTGATGTAAACATAAGTTGTCTATGCCAGTTGCGATACATGAAATCGAAGTGGAAGGAGTTTATAAAAAAAGTTTTTTATTAATTTTTGGTAGGTAACACGAAGATTTCCTTATGAGGTAACAGGAAGGCACATTTAATATACTTATCCATACTCATAATAAAGAGATCTTTTTTTTAATTTTTGGCCGTTTGTAATGAATAAACTCAAAAAGTACTGATCCGATTTCAAAAATTCTTTCACCATTAGAATGCTACATTATCGCTGAATCATATAGGCTATATAAATATGTAGAAAAAAATAATATAATATATAAAGATAATGAAAATATGAAACAGCACGGGCACTCGGGTGACCGAGGCGCGTGGTAAGCGGAGTGCGGGGCATATGAAAATGTACGAGTATTAAATTAACCGTTTCATACATGGCACATGGCAGCATTTTGACCACCACCCGCCACCACAACCACGCCGACGAAGTCGCGGGCAAATGTTAGTCATGAAAAAAGAAAATATCTAACTAACTTAAACTTTCTTACTCAGGTGCGTAATTACTAGTTATTTAATAGCTTACAAGTGTTCGCCAGCAGATTAGTCCGCGTGGTGTTGTTGAAAAGTTACCTATAAGTTATTCCAGACTATCTACCCTGTGCCAAGTTTCATTCATATCCGTTCAGTAGTTTTTGTGTGAGGGAGTAACATCCATCCATCCTCACAAACTTTCGCATTTATAATTTTAGTAGGACTTATTACGTAGCTAACCTATGTAAAAACTGAACGGTGCGCGACTTTACTAGATATAACTTGATCATTCAATTCCGTCGATAATTTAATACAAGATAAATAGTGTGTGATTATTCGACGTTATAGATTTTGATTACGACATTGTTAAATTAATTGCTAAGTTTTATGTCGATTTAAGATAATTACAATGCTTCTATATTATCTACTATTTAGCTTGGTATAATTCAGGCATGTCATGTTATTGTTTTTGTACATACCAATTACGTAAACAATGTAATAAATACCTACTTGTAGATACGTTTTGAACTAAAATGGTGTATGAGTTAGGCGTACGGTGGCTGTGGTTCTTATTTCTCATTACAATAGCTGTTATCTCGCTGTCTCGCTCGCTCTATTGAATGAAAGCAATTTCTCAGATATTAAATACACTCTATAATTGTCTATTATAATAGATATAGTCAATTAAAATTATACATTTTTCGGCTGTGCTTGTATTTGTCAGACAATGATTTTCATATAATAGATGACAAGGAGAAGGATTTAGTACAAAACTAAATCCAAATTTATCCCCTCCGCTGGTTTTGTAGTCCTGCAACCACTATATTTGTTGCAAATTAAATTCTCCACAACTTTGGTCCTTCAAGCTACACCGTAACAAATGCACCTGTTACTTGATATAATTATCCGTTAAACACTGGAAAGAAAAAGAAGGCAATATAACGAAATATACTGCCTTCCCTTTCCCCTTTTAAAATTCCTATCACTATTTCATGATACCCTAATATCTTGACTTACTGTCTGTCTTGATATGCACGCCCCCTCAGTAACAAATGAAAAACAATTTTATCATGTCAGATAACAGATCAATCCCATTCTTATCCATGAAGCTGAACGGTATCGAAAGGTTTATCAATGTATTTCAACATTCGGTGAAATGCTCCCGAGTACCCACTTATGTTAAGATAATATTTTGATAGTTATTGGTTAAATTATGTAACAGTGCCATTTAATGTGTTTAAGTAAAAATTAACAGTGTCCATAAAAATCTGTGAGATAATTAGGTTTGAAAATTGTGACGAAAAAGTGTAAAATAATTTGCGGACATAAAAAGGGATCTTATTTTTTTACTTTTTTTAAATATTTATGGTGTTCAAACATTACTTTAATAAAAAAAATTGATTATTAATTATGGTAAAAAAATGCCGCAATATTAAATCGAACACTAATCAAAAGTGAAAAGTGTTGGAAACGTCATTATTATCGTGGTGTTTTGGCGCGAAATTTAAATTTGTAACGGACAATAACGTACCATTTTTTATATTAGAATGTTTGTTAATTACAAAATATAATTTTGCATAGATAATAATCAAATACATAGGGACACATAACGCGAATGTGCCATGCCATATTCTGCACTATGTGCACTTTCCATCTGGATTTTGACCATGACGATTTTATATAGTAAAAAATCCAGAATGAATTTACACCGAGTATAGTCTTCTAAATCAAGTCAATCACAAAATTTTTGAGTTCTATTTATCTTGAATAAAATCAAATTTACGCAACATAATCAAAACATTGTCATAATGTTTGGTTCTCGTACATCCACTGCGGTGACACTAGGCGTGTTTCCTTTCAACCCACCACTGGCCACTGGTATCCTGACTGCTAACTTGTTCCTGTCTATACCAGCGGCTGCGGCTTCCTCTGCTCGTATACCGACCATGTCTTCAGGATACCTCCTACGGGTATATTTAACGTTTCATTGATCCTAAAATGCAGTTCTACCCTATTTTACGCTAATATTACTTTATCTGCGTACCCTTCTTTTACTTCATATATATTCTCCTCGCATTCTTCTTTGTCTCGTCCTATTCTTAGCTTTTTGAGGGATTTTTCAGTTAAACTAAGGTGATGTGGTCCTACAGTGACAAACTTTGTAGCCTTATAAAAATTTTACGGTTTAAAGTAAAAGACTTTTTAGTATAATAATGTTTACGTCAAATTGTCTAACGTAAAAATGTCTTCTAGTACCTAATACATTACATACAGGGTTGTCGGGTCTCACACCTTGCAACGGTAAGTTTGTACTAAGCAGATAAAGGCCCATCAGTGGACATCTGATAACTGAAATGACCGTAATTTTAAAAAATATAAACGGAAGAGGCATTTTTCAGTTCTAGCCCCGCCTCGAAAACAAATAACATCCAGAGCAGCTTTTAGTAGGATTTCAATATTATTATACATATATCATTTTATACATAGTATAGATAATAATATATACCGAGTACAAAACAACGTTATCTCTTATCACCACATATCTGGGTACATACATACATATTTGGGTGTGAGATATTTGCGCGATACACACTTGTTCAAATAACATTCTTGAAACAAATGAAATTTGCCTATAATATAAAGTTGCCTACATTATGCAAAAAATACCCACGACATAAAAAAAGTTGTCTACAATATAAAAGTTGTCTACAAGATATTAAAGGTGCCGAATTTTATAAAAAAATATATTTATATAAACTTTTGCACATTAATATTTCAAAAGGACCCTGTACAAGGTTCAAGACCTGTGTTACAGGTGCCCCGCTCACACACCGAGACAAGGAGACTTATATAAAAGTTGTCTATAATTTACAGTTGATTAACCATCTAAACCTACGTCGCCACTTATCATCAGATGTGATTGTAACATTAATATTGATATGTAAAACAAAGCCTACCAAAATTATCAACATCATCACTACCATCACCAGCAACTCGTCACCTCCATATTCATCATACACACATTACATCATAATCACACGAAATTACATTAGTTAAACTTAATCACGTATGTATATAACTGACAAAATAGATTACCGGCGGCTCTTTTCAGTATCTTACAAACGCAAAGCGATGACGAATATTTTGCGATAATCGCTCGTAGATCGCAAATTCGTATTAGCAACAATCGTGCTACTTAACTTGTATTGGCGCTAGTTTCGTCACAAAAAGTGCACAGTATCAATCAGCGAGTATTATACAACCGGTATATTGTGCAATATTTTTTAATTATAGCGATTGTCTGTACATTTCGCAAATCGTTTGTTAACTTTTCGCTTTTTGCAAATTTTAACTGTGTTAAATCAAATATAGACTGTTCTAAATTGAAATCTCTAATCAGTAATAGATTCAAATCGAATTGTAACCGGTTTTCGCGTGGTTATTACCTGTCATGAAATTAGTGCGGTAACGATGAAGAGAAACACCGTGAATTAACATTGTTTAGCAAACTTATTATGACTGTGCGAAGTCTGCTAGCACGGTCAAACTGTCTTGTTCCAAGAAATAATGTTATGAGGTCTTTATTAAGGTGTAATGCAATTTTCGAATACCTTACAAGACATAGCGAAGTTCGTCACTATAATTGTAAGAAAAAAATCTTCTTTCCTTGTGTCCAATTGGCGTGTTCACTGTTAACATTAAAAAAATTACACTCCGCGAGTGTGGACAGAAGTGAAAACTTGTTCAATTACATATGTATTTTTTTAATCAACAGAAAATATTTTTTGAATTGGCAGAAAATATTTTAGTGTATCCCACAGACACACCTATACTTTTTTAACTTTTGCACGAGTAACTATATATGTATGTAGTTACGTACATACGCAATGTATGTTAATTTTGAAATACAGAGATGTCGTCGCGAGTTCAATGGTTTTGTTTTCATTTAAAAAATACCAACATTCAATGTAGTTACTTGAAGGCTTCATAGATGGCGTTACCAGTAGGAGTCGCTACGGCAACAGGTCAATGATCCCATCTCAAAAATGGCCAACGCACCTAAAGTTTTCACGTTAACTAACATTACAGGTGGTAAGGACGTAAATTCAAAGCTGTATTATTTTATATTTAGGTAAGGCTATACGCAAAGGTACTTTATATAAATTTTAATGCGTTTTGTGTAAGAAATAGTTTTATTCTCGAATTTACCTTACCACTTTTTCCTCATCCTAAACAAACAATTCAAATCAATATTTGGACAACACCAACGCAAAACAAACATTCTTTAGATACAATAACTACATATATTATCTTACTGACTCATTGTTATTCACTGAGATTCGAATCGCACGAAAATTTTAGGTATAATTTAACGTACAAACGACAATTCAAGTGGTTATTTTATGAGTTTTTGTAACCCGTATCGAAAAGCATGTGATAGCAGGTTTGAATTTTGGTCTCTCGAAAGGCAGGTGCTGGATTCAATCCTGCGCACGTCGTTAATTTTCAAAAAGTTATGTACACAATGCATCGCATTATACAAGTTAATTATCACTTGTTTCAGTGAAGGAGAACATCGTGAGGAAACTTGCACTCCTACAAGTTTTAAAGTTCTTGAAGGTGTTTGAATTCAATCAATCCGACCTATTGACGAAAAATATTAGCCTATGCCAAAAACTTTGTACGCTCCAATCTGAAAGTATATATCCGTCACTAGTTATAACACTACTTGCATTTGTAACTAATACTTTTAACTCTATTTTCGTGTGTAACGGAACAGATCGGATTATGTTTCAAGTGTAACTGATCTCAAAGTAACTAAAAGTAAAGTAACTAAAGTAACTAAAAGTAAAGTTGATAAATCTCAAATACTATTTTTAGTTACACTAGCTTTTCCCCGCGACTACGTCCGCGTGAAATTATTTTCTATTCCACAAAGGTCGAAAGTAAAAACACACCAGAACAAATATTTAATAGTAATAATCGGGTAGAATCTAAAAAATTACGTTCACAAGTGTTTTGAAAATTCCAACACGAAATTATATATTAATGTTAATAATTATAATTAATTATATATTATTATAAATAAATCATATTTATTTTCAATTTGCGTCTATAAATTCAAATGAATTCGATAATGACGAACTTCCATGCAAACTGTAATCTTCTATTTCAACTCCTTAAATACTCTTTCGAGTTAAAATGTAGCCTGTCCTTTTTCAATTTTCTGTCTATCACTGTATCAATTTTCATCAAAATTGGTTCAGTACTTTAGGCGTGATAGACAGTTTGTTCGTTATAATATTAGTATGAATAACACGTGTCTTCAAATAATATTGTTGTGGTCATCTCATACATATGCTAATTTTCTTCCATAAAAACATTAATATACATAAGAAAACAAGTATATAATAAAAGAAACTCGACGGCGACTAATAATTAGGTATGCTTTTTGACAATTTGTGTTAAAGCAGGGACATTAATATAAATATTATAGATATTATTGACTTGATCTTTTGACGGCATTTGATATCCATATTAGAAACTAAAATAATTCAAAAAACTTTTTTTTTTCTTTTTCAGGCGCCATTTTGAAAAATTATAACCAATCAAAACCACAAATCTGATTAATTCAACGACATATCATATGTCAAATTCATCCATTTGGGTTGTAGAACCTGTCAAAAAAATTAACATACATACATGACGCTGAACAACACTGCCCTCCTGACGCAGTAGGCTAGCAATAACTCATTTATACTCGTAGTTAAGTCTTGATAGGTCCTATTCTGGAAACAACAGATAATAAAATATTTATCTACACAGCATTTTATTGTGATACAGCTTTGAATTACACATACATGCACATTTGAGAGTGTGTGATTTGTATGGTATATTCTCTATTGTGAGTCATATTTGTATTCTAAATTAGCATGCATATGCACACACTCTGCACGATGTAATCATAATAAATTAAATGTGATCTGACACTCATATTGTCATTTGTCTGCAAGTACCAAAATAGGTGACTAGCTTCCGCCAGCAACTTCGCCCGCGTAATAGTTACGTAAAAAGTAGCGTAGTCTTATTCCGGACTATAATCTATGTGTGTCCTATATTTTATTTAGATCGGTTCAGTCTTTTTTGCGTGAAGCTGTAACAAACGTCCATCCATACTCACAAACATTCGCATTTAAAATATTAGTAGGCTTTTGGATATTATTACGATAAATCTCATCGACAAAGTACATGGGTTCTAGAGCTACTGGACCAGTTATTTTGAAGGCGTGTGAGATCCAACACGTAGAGATAAGTGTTTGTTCTTGGGCTGCATTTGTACCCATTACACCAGAAAACGATGAATCTATCATAGAGCGCATTTACTTATCACAGAATTATTAAAATTTTTGACTTATGACGTCACTAATAAAATATGTAATGATTGCGAAATAAAAACTAAACAACATGCTTACTGACACGTTGTCGTTTCGAGTAATGAGTAAATTTACTCGTATCTCACTAACACTGTAATTTTCCTATTCATATTAAAAATGATGTACTACTATCGGTTCTTGCTCTAAGTTTTCCTTCTACCACGGTCATAATCGATAACGATAAGAGTGTCGAATATTATCGATATTTATGTATCGTTTTCGCTAAATATATCACCTTGTTCTATTATCCTAATTTTCCAAGGATTCAATCACCACCTTGTTCATTAATTCAAGTATTAATGTGTGCTACTTAACATATTTTATGTCGTATTCCGTTATGCTCATGAATTTCAATCTAATAATCTTAACGAATTTACAGATTAATATCGAGTCGGCTATCTCATTTAACTTCATAAGATTTAGGAGAATAATTCACAAAAAAAAAAAATAAGCTCCATAATTTTAAAGGTTCCTTTTTTGTCTTTACTTAAAAAAATATTATTAAAAATAAACCGACTTACAAATACTACGTCAAGTAATACAATGAAAAGTTCATTGATGAACCTCCGCCTTTTTCCTAATTTAAAAATATTATTAATTAATATAAATTATATAATTTATCATGGCAGTGATGGCAAAACCCATAATACATGAAAATTATAGGTGAATAATTATACAAAAGGTGTTTTAAAATATCCTCACGTGTAGCGAAATAAGCGTTGATTTATGTAGATCTGTGCTTCTAGATCATGATTGTGTTGATTATCTGCCTACAGGAAGTATAAACATAGACATGTCGCAAAAATGCGAACAAGGCACTAATTTACTATCATTATGCGTTATTTTATAGTTTAGAATCGTACCGTAGTACGTAGGCATGTAAGAAAATTATACAGGATTAGATTCCGCCAATTCGCCCGCATCATAATACGATAAAAAGTCGCCTATGGTAAAAAGTATCCCAGATCCATCTATCTGTGTGCCAAGTTTCATTTTAATCCGCTTATTGGTTTGCTCGTACCGAAACATCCAAATGGTGAAATCGTTCCAGGGGAACCTACAACCGGGATAAAATATCCTCATCATTTCCCGGATCCATCTGGGTGGTCTATCTGGATGCTAAGTTTCATCGTAATCCGTTCAACGGTTAGCGCGTAAAGAAAATACAAATATCCATACATCACAAACTTTCACATTTATAATATACTAGCTGAACCCGGCGCGCGTTCTACGCATCAAATACTTAATCATGTGTCCGATCGATATACCAAATCCTTTTCCAGAGAATTCTGAACAAAGTTACTGAAAATATCAATGCGCTATCTCTTATCATTTCAATGTCTATACAGGACAAACAAAATCACAAACATTCATTTTCATATATAGAAGTAGGATATCCAAAAAAGTTTCTGATATTTGTTCATTTTCATGATTATCGAATTATTCCAGGCGGATGTCGATACAATATGCCAATACCTATAAAATCGTTTCTATTTACCCATAAAATGTATTAAAACGCCAAGATAAACGATATCGGTACAATAAATACGAATAGCCTTGATAAATGGAATATGCCATATTACAATATTTGGTCCGATGATAACAGGGCATTTAATTTATCGTGTTCATTATATAACATTTATTTGCACACTGTTCAGATACAATAATGACTAAACAATCTCCTTGGCGGGTATTTATTTATGAGGAGTATAAAATGTCATTATATCAGCTAAGTACATTTACTTGTTACGCCGTGTGAATTTATTTTTCTATCAAAATAATAGATTTCATAGGAAATCGATTAATTGATGTTAGAGCACTCGATATATTACGATCTTGAGAAAGTTAACTGAATTTTATAATTTTGATTGTATCATAAATAAATAAATATTATCTATACCCAAGTATACATATTTGTAAGTAACTTAAATAAAGAATGATATTTGAACTAAATAAAATAATTAATAAAATCAACAACAATATTTTTAATTTTTTTCTTTGTTTGTCGGTTTGTCTGCGCCTTTATAACTTCTAATCTGAATCGGAGTAATCAATTTCCAGTTTTGATTGATATACTGTAATATTCAGTGTTTTATTTGAAAGATTCGCAACAAATTACAAATTTAATACGGCCCTATGTTTTACCCTTTAATTGTTTCAAAGTACATTGATATTGGTATTAACTTAATATGCTAATAGCAAAATTATTGGCTAATAAGTGTAAAACAACAAAAAAAATTATTTGCAAACCGCTCTTAATACTCACTTAGCATTGTCAATGTAAGTAAACATTGCTATTTATTTTTTCAGCAAACAGGAGGAACGAACGGCGCCATGACGGAAGTCGGTATATCGCAGGCTGTGCTGGTGGAGGCGCGGCCTGACAGCGGTCGGAAGCTGCCCCAGTATATTGCGGCTTTATCTGGTAATTATATATTTTTTATATTAAAAAACCTTCTTTAATAGACTAAGACAAGTAATTAAACGCAGCAGTAGTAAATGTGAGTAGTAAATGACTGGGTAGTAAAATCCGACACTTGGATTGACCACGAACCTTCGAAAGGCCACGAAAGAGAAAATTTCCGACTTGTGTCAGCAACCAACCCTCCACAAATCCCCGTTGTACAGCATGGCGGAGTACGCCTTAGGCCTCCTCTTATGCGGAGAGGCCTGTAGTCAGTATTACGTAATTAGTCGGCTGATGTCAAAGGTCTTATGAGCTAGCCTGTAGACGAAAGTCGATTATGACTAAAAACTATAATAGTTCCTGGTTAATTGCAGAAGCTTAAAAATGAACCTTAAGATCATAAACTCTGAAGTCTATTAAAATACGTCTTAATCTCTAGCACATTTCCTATTCGTTTACCAACCTCGTTTACGATCACATCTTGATTTCCCTTTACATTAGATATTATTATTGTAGTCATTCTATCAATAAATAATTAAATTCAATGTGTCACGGATATGGAACAGCCATATTAATTACCTTTTTTTTGCATTTTACAGCCACACTGGGGGCACTCGCCGCTGGTAGCATGTTGGGATGGTCTTCGCCTGTTATCTACAGAATAACCCAGGAGAACAGCACACACTACGATTTTCCTGTCACCTCAGCACAAGGTGATTGGGTGTCTTCCTTGGTGAACCTCGGCGCAGCAGCTGTATGCTTTCCTATTGGACTGTTGATGGACGCGATAGGCCGCAAGACTACCATGTTACTTCTTGTATTACCATTCACTGTTGGCTGGTTGCTGATAACCTTCGCGACGAATGTTGGGATGCTCATGGCTGGAAGATTCATTACTGGTGTAGCAGGTGGTGCTTTTTGCGTCACGGCTCCAGCATATACCAGTGAGATAGCTCAAGACTCGATTCGCGGCACGTTGGGAAGCTACTTTCAATTGATGATCACAGTCGGTATACTCTTTGCGTACGCTGTTGGAAGCTATACAAGTGTTTTTGTATTCAACATACTCTGCACTTTGATCCCAATTATATTCGGTGTAATCTTCTTTTTCATGCCGGAGACCCCCAACTTCCTTGTAGTAAAGGGAAAGAACAAAGAAGCTAAGGAAGCCTTGGTTAGACTTCGAGGGAAAAGTTACGACGTCGATAGCGAATTGAATAATTTAATACATAAGGCAGAAGACTCGAAGAATAATCCAGTGTCCTTCGCTACCGCCATCACTAAGAAAACTGCTGTCAAAGCTCTAATTATCTGCTACGCTCTCATGTTGCTCCAACAATTTTCTGGTATTAACGCTGTCATTTTCAACACTTCGACCATTTTCGCAAGTGCCGGTGCGAGTATTGAAGCTGCCATAGCCACTATCATAATTGGAGTCATTCAAGTCGCGGCAACATTCACATCAAGTTTGATTGTCGACAAACTGGGTAGGCGTATCCTCCTCCTGTCGTCCGCTTTACTGATGTGCGTATGTTCCACCGCCTTGGGAGTGTACTTCTTTTTGCAAGACATGCACGGCGCAGAAGCGGATATCGTCAAAGCTATCTCGTGGTTACCTTTACTATCGCTTTCCTTGTTTATTGTCGCGTTCTCCATTGGCTTAGGTCCTATCCCCTGGATGATGGCAGGAGAACTTTGTCTCATCGACATCAAAGCCTTTGTTGGCTCCACCGCCGGCACCTTCAATTGGCTCCTCAGTTTCACTGTGACGAGCACTTTCAATTCCTTGAACACTGCTATCGGATCGGGCCAAGTATTCTGGATGTTTGCTGCCATTATGCTTGTCGGTTTCTTATTCATATTCTTCGTGATTCCGGAGACGAAGGGTAAGAGTTCAGATGAAATTCAAGTGATGTTGGGCGCGGAGCCGAAGAGCCTCAGTAGTCCAGACGAAAAGAAATAAGTAAAACGGAGACTGAATTTTTTGAAAAGAAATTTATTTTACACTGCGAGTAACTGTAGTTTGAGGCATTTGCTGCCCCACACTGTAATTTATAGGTACTGTGGTTCAGTGCAATACATGACAACCATTAATTAAGTTTCATTGAAAGATGCTAGAATATTGCCTTGGAGCCTGCTCGTATGTCTGTCTTTGGTAACGCATTGATGCTTTGTAAGCAATGTAGTGCTAGTTATTACCAAAGAATGAATTGTCTCGTAAACTCGCGCGTCAAATGTCGACAGCATAGGTATAAGTAATACCGCTCTTCAAAATGTAATTAATGGATTATTTATTACTTATGTACCTACACGAGATTTATATGGAAAAGATTTTTTAAGTAAATGTGCTGTACACAAAAATGTGGTAAAATTATAATTTATAATTAATATTTCATAGCTTGATTCATATCATTTAACATTCTAAGGAGATAGATATTAGGTTAAAATAGTTAATATATGTATATTTATGGTTTATATATTTGCCATACATTTTATGATAAACAAAATATTTTTATAAACCAAATATTGTCGGAATCTTTGCCATATTTAACATAGAATTTATACGAATTTATTGGTTGTTTTGTAAATTGTATCGGCATAATAAAATATTATAATATGTTTATACGTAGGTATAACAATATTGTAAAGCAATGATGCTTTACAAATTTAAGAATAAGGATTGCATTTATTTATTTTTCAGTTATATTGTACTCGATACCTACGTAAGCAAAACAAAGATGCCACTAGCAATATATCGGTAAAGGCTGTGTTTATTATCTGTGGCGGGAAAAAAAATATATTTAAATTAAATCAAAGATTTAAATGAAAAGAACTTTTTTTAATATAATCGTGTTTTTAATGGTTTATTTCATGTTTACCTCTTATGCCTTGACCAATAAAAAGTCAATGAATATTTAAATAGTTCTTTATTATAAGTTTATTTCTGTAATGCTAGATAAGTACGTATATGTAAATAGATGCAGATATACACAAATAACGCAAGTTTTTATTTTGTATCATTAAAACGTTGTTAGATCAAAGTGTCATATATTTCGTAATAATTTACAACGAATGCTTTGTACCCTTAACTAAAGTATAGATAAAAAAGGATTATACAATCTTAACGCTTCCAATGGTTAATCAAAACTGCTACTAAACGAAAACCCCTTATAAAGTAAACATGTAAAGTAACAATAACTACTTTGTTAAGAATCCCAGACTAAATCAAAATGTCTCAATCTTTAATGTAGAATGTTACGTATTTGAAGCCAATAAATTCACAATTTTTTCTCATAAACATTATGTTTTGAATGTTTTGACATAGCAACACTACATTTCTAGCACAGAGTACTTTGATATTTATGAAAGTTTTTGGCGACTAGCAAAATGAAGTACGGAATGATCCTCTTTATGAAAAAAAATATTTTGAGTAAACACCGGATGATGAATTATTTTATTAGTCGATACAGTGGCACTCACTCGCAAAGTAGGGTTTAATTAATGTTAAGTTAGGTACGGTAAAGTTAATAATTTTGTTCCTCCGTACGCTGTTAAATCTATCGAGTTTATGTCGCCAGTTGGCACATTGTAATTTGTATATATTGTTATGAGATGTAATAGGAAATATGATAATAAATGTACACAATTTATTTTTTGTTTCCTTTGTGTCCAGTTTATTTTTATTTTCAGCTAGTTTCCGTCCGCGTTTAAAAAGTATCCTATATTCCAGACTATAATTTATGACTGTGCCAAATTACATCCACATCGGTTCAGTCATTTTCGCGTGAAGAAGTACAAACATCCATCCATTCTTAAAAACTTTCTTATTTATAATATTTATTTATATATTCATATTTGTCACCTCTTACACGAAGTTTCAAAGGGCAAGACTTAATGCCTAATGACATTGTCCACCAGTCAACCCTTTATGGATGTGGAGAATGCTAATGGTAGGTGTTTTATTCATATTAATTAATTATTTATATAAAATATATATTAAAATAAAACCTAAATAGATACCGCATATAATATATATTTATATAAATAAATATGAATTCTAAACAAAATACATAAATATAATATATAAATATACAAAAATATTACAGTGCACAATATCCTGGATATTATGAATATTATATAACTGCGTTTAAGAAATGCTCTTACAGACGTTGAAGGAAAACCTGTTGGGTGCCTTTCTCAACTTGGCGGGCAAGGAGTTCCAGAGTAGTGTTGCCTGTACAGTGAAAGAATAATGGAAAAAGTCACTAAAAT
>DWJZ01003812.1:0-16323 GCA_018249125.1 Asbolis capucinus | reverse complement strand
GAGAACTCCTTATCAGCGCACAATACAGTTACGGAATCTTATATGTTTCTTCGTATTAGGTCTCGATAAAGCTTGTGTTTTCAAATATTTTTAATAAACCTAGTTTTCTATTTATTTTTACATTTTATAAGTTAGCACTTTAATTGATCCCATCTGACGGTAAGTACTACAGTCAATTTTTCTCCGTACAAGTCTTGAAAATTTTTGAAGTGAGACTTCTATCTATATAGACAGTCCATATTGTTTTTGTATCTGTAAAACTCCAAGTTAACCTTCCAGCGGTCGCAATCCTTGCGCCGAATACTAACAGTCGCGCGCGGTCTGTGATACCGTAACTTTTTTGGGAAAATGATTTACTAATATTTCAATTCGTTGTATAAGCAAATTAATGAAAAAAAGTCATAACTTTGAATAAAAACAAAAACATTATTTATTTAATTTATTCTTATTAGAGCTAAGGTCTATAAAACTCTAAATTTTTTGTGTTAGATACAAATCAATGCTGGAAATATATAAAAACAAAATATACTTTTAATACTAATAATTAATTATATAATTCTCTTAGAAAAGTTATCTTCGTGGTCCGAAACATCATCAAAAACTTCATCTTCTGTTTCCGTCTCATCGAGCATACCAGATGTTCGACGTTCTGGTTCTTCGTAATTCATTATCTACAACAAATAGTATAATAAATGTAAAAATTTACAATAGTGTTATTATATTATATCATAAAATGTAAAATAAAACAGAAATACCATGAAATACTCAACTCAGTTTCAGTTTAATAGCACCTAGTTGTTGTGGATCACAATCGGTCGCGCGACAAACGAAGAAGTTCTTAGACAGACGGTTGGTCTAATCGTTAGTAAACCTGACTGCTACACCGCAGGTTTTGGGTTCTATGATGAGCAGGAATGTTTGTTCTGTGTGTATGGGTGTAAATATTTTTATAATAATGTTCATTGTGTGAATTTTAAAAATATATATGTATGTTTATCAGTTGTCTCATCAACATAGTACAAGCTAACGCTTATTTTGGGTCAAACGGCCGTATGTGAGTTGTCCACAGATACATATATATATATATGTATCTATATGTATATATATATATATTTACCTTAGATAAGTTACCGCTTGACTACGATCCCACCTGATGGTAAGTGGCGATGAAGTCTTCGATGGTAAAGCGAACTAACTTAGTAGGAGCCTATTCACTCTTAACTTCAATACATTTACGTTGTAATCGAACGGGAACACCGACGCGGTCAACTTATTCCAATCCTTCGCGGTTCGGGTGATCAAAGACGAGACAAAACGCGTCGATAATACTAGCGGGATGTTTACGACGAAGGGGTGGATACATGCCATGCGTCGGCTCGTTCGGTGGTGGAATGGGGATGGGGGAATCAAATTATGCAATTCCTGTGCACACTCTCCGAAGTACATACTCTATATATTTATTTATAATCTTTATAAAAAAAACTAATTGTTTCTCTTAAACAGTACAGAAAACAATCAGTTACAGAATTATTTCCAGCATGGACTTAGGTGTATTATTTATTATACATTTATTTATCATAGGTGGTGACCTATCGTGCGACAACTCCGTCATCAATGACAAAGAAAGAGAAGGAGATTGTCCACACGCTACAGGAAGGCCCCGCCGCGGCCGGGGCCACCAAGCACTGGACTATGGCGCTGGAGGTCCCGCCGGTCCCACCCTCCAACCTCGTCAACTGTAACATCATCGACTTGGACTATGACTTGAAGGTAAAAAATATGTATTTTATTTATTTCATTCCTCACACGAAAATTACAGGCATATTATCATTTAAAAAAATTGGCTTAAAATTACTCCGACAAGTGAAAAGATCAGGTAATGTAGTCGCAGCCAATTAAATACGCATTATTAATAATATCTCAAACTATCTCAACGTAAATTATGCGACAAGCACCAGCTTTTGAATAAAATAAGAATCATCAAAATCGGTTCACCCAGTAAAAACTTATGAGATAAAAATAAAGCTAAAAATATTAAAACGAACAATCACTCCACAACTGCCCATTAGATGTCGCTCAAAAAACCAGTTTTCAATAAAAAATATATCAAAATTGCTCCACTCTGTAAAACGTTCTGAGGTAACATATAAAAAAAATTCACACGAATTGAGAACATCCTTTTATAATGTCGGTTACAAATATATTCTATTGCTAAATGTAATACATTGTAATGTTAAAGGCCAATTGCAAGAACGAATTAAAGACTTAAATTGTATATTTAAATCGAAAATAAGTTCAGAAAATATATTTATTCATGTTCAGTGGCATTCAGCTGCGTCAAGTCTAAGTGATCAAGTAAAGCAATAGCGGGTGCGGTAGGGGGATGGGTGACCGCTAGTGGCAAAAATTTCAGCACTATAGCCACCATTAAAACCATGCCTGAGACTTACAGGTGGCATGAAAAAATCCGTCACATTAGTCATGAAGTGATTATATAGTAATTCACAATTCATTTGATAAATTATGCCAACAAACTTATTAATTATTACCGCTTTCATACCGCTAGACCTTAAATTTATTAATAAATGTGGTTTCCAAACTACATATGTCATACTAGGCAAGCCAACATTTATATATATTACTACTTATATATTATATAACATATGCTTGATGCAACTTTGATCCCGAGTAAATGTAAACAAGCCATGAAAATTTTTTTGTAGGGTTATCAGCAACTTATATAAATGAATTTATTTTCATTAAATCACTAATTATATTTTTGAAAATGTGTTATTGAACTAAGTATTGATCAAAGAACAAGTACAAACTACAAATAAATTTAGTCATACAACAAAATTACAACATACAACATCATTCACAAATTTATATTCTGACATCCTTAACTTCATGAATCTATTGAAATACTTTGTTTTATACCTGTATAATTTTTTTATTCGATTTAACACCCTTTATACATTTGCCACCACGTAAATAGCATGATTTACTAGTAAAAGTTTTTAAAAATGTAACGTGTGATTCACGTGATTTAACAATTGACAGAACAACAAAAAGTTTAATCCTCCTGTTTGTCACAGGTTGCTAGGCAACGGTTTGTTATTAAACATTCGATATGACGATGAATGGAAAGATGTTTGTTACTCATTCCCACAAAAACTACTGAACGGATTTAAATATAATTTGGCGCAGAGATAGATTATAGTCAGGAATAACACTATGAACACACCACACGGGCGAAGCCGCGGGCAGGACCCTAGTAATACACAAAGTAGATATATTCGTAGTTATTCCTTGATCTTAATTATGCTGTGAGATATTGATTACCGAGGTATGAATGATAACTTTGATTAGCATATTACAAGGTTACATTACGTTAATAAACAGTTGATGCGCTCATAGGACGGTGCCGTGCGTCTATACTAAGTGATTAAGTAAGTTAAGCAACAGCAGACGTGGTATAAGAGGATGGGTGACTGCTAGTGGCAAAAAATCTTGAGCCTGTTTTTGCTTTAGAGTATACGAGGATGGATGATCGCTGGTGGCAAAAAATCATGTGCGTGTTTTTGCTTCAGATTATAACAGTATGGATGACCGCTAATGGTAAAAAATTTTGAGCCTGTTTTTGCTTCGAAGGGCACGTAAAACCATCGGTGCTGGTTGTTAACATTAGCAATCGTTTAGTTATGGAGGTCGTAGGGTGGCATAAAAACTATCGACATTTCATTAGCCACTAACCACCAATTCTCACTGGAGCAGCGTGGTAGAGCAGGCTCTAGGCCTCCTCCATAAGAAAAGAGTTGAAATGAAATAAATGAAAAACTTTTATTTCGCCTTAGAATCCAAAAGTTAGCTAAACGAAAGTCAAAATTTAATAAAAGACTCCCTACATCTGTACTAATAATAAAACTGTAACAGGGTCAATTCTGTATTTTTTGAAATTTTTTATGCAAGGAGGCTTTGTTATCAATATAGAGGTTAACATTTTTTTTTTATTTATTGTCTGTCTGTTGGTATTTCACGCAAAAACTACTGGACAGATTTAGACGAAACTTGGCATAGTCATTGTTGAAAACCCGAGAATTGTCATGGGATAGGTTTTATCCCAGGAAATGACTTTGTCCCACAGGATAACAGGTTAAGTTATTGAATACTTTTTATCTTAGAAATCAACTTTGTTCCCGCGGGTTAACAGGTAAAAAATAGTATGACAACTCCAAAACCACTAGACCAATTAGTTTTTAATTACTAAGACTTTTAATAACAGAATATAAAAGAAAAAAGTATTTAAAAGATTTTTTGATAAAGCCTAAAGTCGCGATTGACAACACCTACGAAAAAAATGTGCTCATTAATGGCCTATTAAAGAATCGATACCACAGTAAACCCACCAATTCGCATTGGAGCAGTGATGAAGTATGCTCTAGGCTTCATCAGCAATGAGGCGAAACCTGTTCCATGTACCAATAGTAGCTTGAAGCAAAATTATTAGTCTATTATGAGTAATACTAGGACATTACTAGATAGGGTGACTCAACTTAATTTTGGTTGAATATTTAAAAAGATAGTATTTAAAAATATATATAAAAATATGAAAACAGTGATCAGAGACGACGAGCGTGCCAACGCGTGTGCGACTAATGGAGATTCTATTTCTATTTTGTTGGTAGTATTACTTCCAGACTTAATGAGCGGCTAGTAGACATCTCTAACCTGTTAATTTTGTGTGACGGATGCGCGCGCAACTTAAAATTTCACTCAAAATTTTTTCATAACGCGACTAAAGAAGTATAATTTCAAAAGCGTACGCTTAAAAAGATATAGTACTTTATGGAGAGATTAAAAATTAAAACATTAAAAAATACATTTTTATCTCATTTGTTTTTTTTATTTCTTTTTTTGTTTCACGCCCACGCACATTACGCACGTCAAACGAAACACGCGTTAAAACTTGTGGAATGTTTTTTTATTACTTTTAGAGTTGCAAAATGTAAACATGAATGTGTTGTACAGAAATACATTTTCACCTACTATATATTTCTTGAACAGTATATAGTATGGCTTCCCGAAATACAGTAAAACACTGTATAATATAGTACGGTTGGCAACCCTAGTACTAGTTTATGTGGATTGATGACGCTCCCATATTGGAAGTAGATAAGATTTTTTATAGCTATGAGATCATGCTTTAACACACTCGTGTTGAAATTTAGCGTGAATTCTATTTTTAAATGGTGTGTATTTCAATAGGTGTCAGTGTTTTGAATACACAATATTCATTCATTCATTCATATCTTATTGTCTACGAATGTGTGGTGAATGTTGTGGTTTAAGTATTTTTAATTACCGGTTTACTGTCTCACTCAGTCATTAATGATTACTTAAATCACTCCTTAGTGCTGATTTTTTAAAGAAATTCTGGGCTTACGAACTCTTATGGTGATTTGAATTTGAAATTTGCCTCAATTTAGGCAGTTACCTAACTTTACCCCAATTTGAATTTGATATTTACCTCAGTTTTAGGCAGTAACCTAACTTACCCCAATTTGAATTTGATATTTGCCTCAGTTTTAGGCAGTAACCTAACTTTACCCCAATTTGAATTTGATATTTGCCTCAGTTTTAGGCAGTTACCTAACTTTACCCCAATTTGAATTTGATATTTACCTCAGTTTTAGGCAGTAACCTAACTTCACCCCAAATTGAATTTGATATTTACCTCAGTTTTAGGCAGTGACCTAACTTTACCCAATTTGAATTTGAAATTTACCTCAGTTTTAGGTAGTAACCTAACCTCATCGTTATCGTGTACAGGTGCAATGTGTGGTGTCAGGGATGCATATGGGGTTGAAAGACCGCAAGTATATAACAATAGGCACGGTCCCTCTGGTGGGCTTGCCGGGCCAGAGCGAGCCCTCAGCTCCCCCCCAACCGGTGTCTCCCCCCACTCCGAGCCAGCCCGCTGTGCTGCCAGTTGGTCCGGGAGAATCTGTCTATCCTAATAATGTAAGTAACAATATAATGATACTTTATTGTACCCAACAATTGTATGGCGTACCGCGAAGGATTGGAATAAGTTGGCGGCGTCTGTGTTTCCGCTCACGTATAATATAGGCGCCTTCAAGAAAAGAGTGAATAGGCTTCTTCTAAGTTAATGCGCATTACCATCTAAGACTACAACGCCATTTACCATCAGGTGGAACTGTAGTCAAGCATTAACCTATAATATGTAAAAAAAGAACAGAATACTGAAAATACACACATCGTCATCAACATTCCGACTCACAACTGTCTCACAACTGGGATTTTCCACTGACAATCTGAAGGGTACAGGGTAGAGTGCACCACGCTGGCCAAGTGTAGATTGGTGCCCTTCACACCCCTTTGAAAACTTTTTAGGAAACCCTCAGAAGTGCAGGTTTCCTTTTTTTTAAAAACATTATGAGGCAACATGCACTCCTGAGAGTTTTCTATAAAGTTCCCGAAGCTGTGTGAAGTCTGCCAATCCATACTTAGCCAGCGTGGTGGATTGTGGCCTGCATCAACATGATAGGGGATCCGACCCCAGCCGTGGGACAGATTTTCAATGATGATGACTCATTATACGTCAATTTATCTGATGTAATTTTTTTGACTAAGGGTCCGTCTGGTCCGGGTGACTCCGCCCCCGGGGGCTGGGTGGCGCCGGGCCCGCAGCCGCCCTATCAGTCGTTGTATCCTACACTCAGTAAGTATATTATTCATTATAAATTGCCTTCGCTCCGCTGAAGAACTAGAAAAAAATAGTTATTGTGACGTAACTGTAACAATTATGTATATAGTGTCTCGGACTTATTTGTAGACATTGATGTCCTCTATAAAACTGTAGTACATCACTTTGCTCTGTTGTCAATAATATCCGCAGCAGACGCGATATATATATATATATATATATTGTATTATATTAGACCTTGGATCACATTATCAAAATTTTCATACACACCCCTAAAGTTTTTTAAAAAATTTTTTGGCTATTTTCATCAGGGATAATGTAGAATTGTAATGGTTAAACATCTTTATTAATTGTACCAGTAGTTTCGGAACCTGTTCGCCCCGAATAAATAGTCAAATCTTTTCTCATTATCATATTAGTACCTATAGATAAGGTTTGGATACAAAACCATTCTGATTTGTGTTGTTGGGGTGTCTGGGGTCAATTGGTGTATAGACCCCGGTTTTTTTCTTTCTTTAATTTCTTGGTGCGTGCGGTTTTATCACTGACTTCCAGGCTGGCAACAAGTAACAGCCCAGTCTGGTGTTGCTAAGGTTCATATGCGGCGGTGGTCACTTAACATCAGCTGACCCATCTGCAATATATAACACGCTTGTCGAGAAGCTGCAGTTATCTGAGCTAAAAGCATATGCTGAGATATGGAGTTTATAAATTGTGTGTACGTATATCAGGGGTTCCCAAACTGTGTGCCGTAGCATGTAGAGGGGCGCCGTGAGTTGATCCTCTGTTATTATCCGAAACCACAAATATTTGCGGGTATTTTTTACCGCATTTTTTATTTCTTCTTAAGTCTTTCTCCTTGTTTTCTGCTTCAATGCTTTTATAGTCTAAAAGTTAATTTCATATTGTAGATATTTTAATTCTTGTTTCGATCACCCTAATCTAACTACTATTATTGTAGGTACCCATTTCTTTCCACTGCGACTTTTTCAAATAGCGGCACAAACAGGGCGCCGTGACAAAATACTAAGCTTGTAACTGCACTGCGGGCTAAAGATTGGAAACCCCTTATACATATATTATCCTATACTTACTGCAACTTCGATCCGGAATAAATTTAAATAAACCATTAATATCTTTTGTAGGGTTTTCACCAACTTAAGTACATAAATGAGGTTTTTTCCACTAAATTACTTATATTATTATGTATTTGGAAATTAGATATCAAACTAAGTATTGAATGAAGAAAAAGTACGAACTACGTTACAGTCACACAAAGAAATTACAACACAACATCATTCACAAATTCATACTCTGACATCCTTACTTTCATGAAAGAGTTAACAACATTTCAATCTAATGAAGTATTTGGCATTATATGTACTTCTTTAATTTATTGATTTTCGTTTTAATACACTTTATGCGTTTGTCACCAAGCAAATAGCATGATTTACAAGTAAAGTTTTTAAACACGCAATGGTACAACTGATAAAACAACAAAAAGTTTAATCCTCCTGTTTGTCACACGTTGCTAGGCAACGGTTTGCAGTTAAACATTCCAGGTCGACTTTGCACTTAGTATAGATTCCAACTTCGCCGACTTTAGTCTTGTCCATCCATTCATTCCCACAAACTTTCACATTTATAATATTTATAGCCATAGAATACCCCCCATCGGTTGCTAGGCAACGATTTCTATATATTTTTCGCGTCGAAATTTAGTTAAAATGTTTGTATCAGCTGAGCCAGTGTACAAGAAGTCTCCGTACTCCGCGCGCACCATCCAGGACCGGTCTGAGTCGAGCCACATGTCGATCACCGGCGGCGCCCAGTTTGCTCCACGGTACCCCACGTACGCTGTCCAGCCTCCCCCACTGCCGCAGTGAAAAAAAGGTCAACGAGCTTGCTTATAGACAGAGCTTAGATTTATGCTTCGATCAATGATAAGACTAGATGTCGTTAGCGACAATAATGAGTCTCGACACATACCAGCTCATTTGAATTGTGGGCTGGTGTTTTGTTTAGTTTGTCTTAGACAGCCAACACATAAACATGTTCATCAATATCGCAATGTATATTCAAATTACTACAACATATCAGGTACAATGAGCGCAATTAGGTTGAATGTTTTTTTTTATTTTTCTTAGTTCGTTGATAATTTAACTGACTGACAGTATTTTGTGTTAATTTTCTAGGAGAAACGACATCCAGTATATTCTTGATCGAAGTATTTATAATTAAAATTATGATCTGTTTATTTTATATCTGGTGTAAGATTAATAATTATGGTGATTTAAAATGAACCAAACATCGCAGGCTTATTTGAGAAACGTAATATATAGATTTTAAGATGCGAACAAAAAAACACTAAAAGAAGTATTATATAATAAGTAACATATTTAAAAATTAAACAACCCGACTGGCACCTAACTAAATAATTGATACGTTTTGTGTTAAAACAGTAATATGAATTGCTTGCATTACAACAAAACATGTATTATGTGTTGAATAAAACACAGCGTTTAATGGTGAAGATGCAGCCTGTGAATTTCCCCTTTGTCTGCAAAATAGTTTAAAAACCTTACCAGATAGTCTATGGTGTGTTGAATGTCGCACCATAAACCAGCATAGAGCGCGAGCCCGCGCTTTTCTGTCAACTGTCATAGCGTTTGTGTCATTTCATAAATTAGCATTCAAAACCTTTAAAACGTTTGAAATACATATTAAAAGTGCATAAGTATTAAAATTAATACGATTAAATGTGTTTTGTGTTGAATAAACACACATGGTAATTAAAAGTATAAATTCAGTCGTCAATGGGATTGGAACCTAGCATTGATATTCCCACCACCCAACCTTATTCCTCGAGTCTTAGTCCAGTTAAACAGAGCCAAGGGCCAAAACATTTTAATAGCTCCTCAATGGACGAAATGTTATTGGCTTCCCGACCTGGAGACGAGAGCCATAAGTCACCCAATACAATACAGAATTTAGACAAGAATTTAGTAGACTCGACAAAAGGCCTAATACAGATAAGAAGTCTGATATTTTTATGACTGACTGACTGAGATACATAAGTTGGTATTTCCATTCGATTACAATGTAAATGTCTTTAAGTCAAGAGTGAATACTAAGTTAGTATGCTTTACAATCATAGACTTCACCGACCACTTACCATCAGCTGGGATTGCAGTCAAGCGGTAACTTATTTGTGGTAAAAAAACCATCAAACCCTTTCTCCTGTAGGGTATGCCAAAAAAATGTATTTACAGACATACATTTATACATACACTCAAAAACAAAATTCCCTCCTAACGCAGTCGGGTAAAAAATAATACAAAATATTTTAGAGTAGTAATGACCAAGACAATTGTCTTTCATACGGTCTATAAAGTTTCACCTAAATATATTATATGTGCTATTGAAATATCTTTACATGTATATTAATGTAATAGTAATGTTACATTATAAATATTACTAACTTTTTTTTACATATATACTTACATATTTTTTCCATTCATTCGGCAGTACAGGAACCAAATCTCAGCTTCCGTCCTTTAGAATTGAAAACAATGACTTAGTTGTAGTATAAGACGTAATATAATGTAATATATATATAGAAAAAAAGCACAAAAAAAATTACTACCTCAGCACAGAAATTACCGCATAAAACCGTTTTTTCTTCCCTTTGTCTACTTCAAATGAACTTGAACTAAAAAGATTTTTTGCTACAAAATTACCAAGCATTTTCAATGAAACTTCAGTGGACAATTTTGAAAAATTGGTAACCTTAGTACGGGGATGAGCAACTGCGGCCCGCTGGCAGCATGCGGTCCCTTGAGCATTTTTAAATTGATTTATACGGAATACGCATATATTTTTATACGGAACAAGCTCATACATGTGTCAAAACAAAAAGTAATTTAACATAAAAAAAAATAATTATGATACAAACTTGAAGAAATAATATAAAAACTTTACATATTGATTCTTAAAACGTTTAGTTGATTTGATTCAGTATTTAAAAAAATAATCTATGTGCGGCCGTCTTGCAAAAATGAATTTAATACTGGTTCTTTAATTAAAAAGGTTGCTCACCCCTGCTGTACATGTAGCTAAAATACTTTTGTATTGATAATAATGGTGCCTGGAACTAACTCTAAAACACTAACCATTTATTAAAAAAACTTTAAAGTTTTATTTATATTTTGCATTTACAAATATTTTATATACTTGTTTGTAATTTTCTAACTGATATTAATTTTTGAGATGTCTTTTTTGAGGTGTTTTCATTGGTAAGATTTTTTGTATTGTGAGATGTTATTTAAAAAATTGTCTTCAGTTATAGTGTTGTTGAATAATAATTCAGTAAATTGATATTGTAAATCTGTTTATTTCAAAAATATATTGAAAGATTTAGTATGCAAATTATGAATTATTTATAATTAAATTCTACCCCTGAAATTTGATGTACTCAAGTGTTTTGTGTTTAAATAAGTATTAAAAATGTATCTAACAATGCGTTATTTAAAATAATAGTATGTATTAGATTTATTGATGGTTTTACCTTTGATATTGAAGGAGTTTGCGCTAAGAATCTTATATTGCAGCTGTTTTATAATCTCTATAAGAATCTTAGAATGTATTATTATTAGTTATATATATATATATATATACAATTTTTACCAGTTAATGTGCTTAAATGCAATATTAAAGAGACTAAAATTATTTTGAGATCGTTTTATTTTGTCACCTTATTTCTAGAAACTGGCAAGTTTATAACCTTTACATGAGGGCCACAAATGTTGTAAGGATATTAGTATGGACGATTTATGTGTCGTCGTCGGGAGGTCCACAAGGAACTACTAAGTTAAGTCGTGTAAACTGCACCACAGTGCATTGACAGGCCGCTTGGTCTAGTGGTTAGTGTATCTGACTACTACACGAAGGTACTCGGTTCGATCCCCACCCAGGTCAAACTTTTCTGTCATGAACAGTAATTGTTGTGTCTAGATGTATGTATATGGATCTATGTATTTAAAAGTATATATGAATGTGTATCAGTTGTTTGATTACCATAGTACAAGCTAACGCTTAGTTGGGCTCAGACGGCCGTGTGTGAGTTGTCCAAAGGTATTTATTTAAAGAAATATATACGGGCTGCAGTCAATCCTTATTATCACACAAAATAAACTGCAAAAAATTGCTCTAGTTATCGTTAAATAGCAATCCTTAGCCTAGATGGAAGCTTTTCAGATAGCTTAAAAACTTGAGATAGGTACTTGGGCTGGCCACTAAGACCTCCACCAATCTGCCTTATGTTTACTCTAGGCCTCGTAGTCATGAGGATATCCGAGCTCAGTAGCGTGTCTTTAATGGGTTGTAGCCAATGTTTATTTGTTTCAAGTATAGTATGTGTAGATATAAAATATGAACATCAAGCCTATTAATATATTTTGAATGTACTATAGCTCCAGAAAATTGCATTATATAAGAGGAAAAACTCCTCAGCATATCATTAGAAAATAGTCTTTACAAGCAACGCATCGTTATCTTATGTTAATGTTGCCGTTGGTAGTCATTGGGCTGTTGCCATTAGGTTATTTGACAATATAAAAACGAAATTAGTACATTTCATTCACCTTAGTTTTATTTCAATACTTTGAGGAACCAAATATACTTAGTGTCGATATAAAGTAGTGTTATTCCAGTCCATCTATCTGCGTGAGTGGAAGGAGTGACAAACATCATCCTCACAAACTTTCACATTTATAATATGAGCAGGATTATTATAAAAATAAAAGTACTTTTTAATGCTCATGTTTTATTTCATGTAATACAGTTTGATTTTGAGGTTTATACTAATACCAGAAATAATGTGTATAAATATATGTTATGATTTATTTTAGAGGTGTTCGATAAGCAATGACAATAATGAGTAGAGCTATATCAAAAATATTTTATTTACCCATATTAATATCCCACTACAAATAGGAAACCCTTCACGACTCATACAACACAAATTTTAAGTAATTCATTCAAAAATATTTGACATCCAAATGGTTTGTTCCGCATCAAAAAAATATAAAACATTTATCAGTGAATTCCGCAATAAAAATAAGCAAATCCAATTTTGAACGGTTCTTGTATATAATATGCAGCACTATCAAGGTCCCGATATAATGTAGGGTTTTTAAATCACTACATATTTACATATATTACATCTTATGACACTACGTAAAATGATTTTGTTTCATAAACGTAATTGTTAATTAAATTCCTTCATTGTATTCATTTAAACCTTATATAAAAACATGTTTGAGGTCACCAGAATTTTATTCCTCGGCTGAAAAAAACCGCATAAAATCACAACAAATTTAAAGCCTCAACTATTCTCACTACTTCTTGAGCACCTCGTCTAAATAAATGAAAATGTCTGCCTACTGGATCGTTTGTCTCACTGACTGGCTGACTAATATTTTTATATGTGATCATTACCACAATGGAGGACACTGGACATGCGACTGTACCGTCTGTTTTGACCTACTACTATATAAATTAAATTTTTCAGCAAATTTAGTCAACAATTTTGTCGATTTGATCAACAATTTAGTCGAACCGAACAAAAATTTAATCGAGTTGATCAACAATTTAGTCGAATCAATCAACAATTTAGTCTAATCACTCAACAGTTTAGTCGAATCATTCAACAGTTTCGTGGAATTAAACAAAAATTTAATCGAATTGATCACAATTTTGTCGAATCAATCAACAATTTAATGGAATCGATCAACAATTTAGTCGAGTCAATCAACAATTTACTCAAGTCGGTCAACAATTTAGTGCACGATGATCTGAAGTACTAGTACCTAGTGTGACACAAACAATTTGACGACATTAAAATCCACATCGATGGTCATTAACGAGTGATTTTTCCAATGTGTTTTGAAAGAATATTCTATGTTTCTATCCCTGTAATTAAAGATTGAAAACACATTACGCTTAAGAATGTATCGGGTGGAACGCTCAGCGTAATGGCAGGATACCGTGATAGGTTTCAAGCGGACTCGAGTGGAGTCTGCTGATGTCGATGGTCTGCCGCCGGCTGTCAGGGTTCACAAGTCTGTCATGCACCCCTGGTCGGTTCTCGTCGGTTCCTCTGCTTCCATCCCGGAGGAGTGTGGCCGGTGCTCTCAGTACTGGCTGCAGCGCGCGCGGAACCCTCCCTGATACGTCGAGTCCTGGGACAGGAGCCCGTCGGGCTGCGACGGACAGTCCGGGGCGGCGGACTCCTGGCTGAAGTCTGGCTGTGAGGCGCCCTGGGACAGCGACAGCGGTGGTTGCTGCGAGAGAGGCTCCTGAGAAAGACGTGGAGGACGCTTTCTGCGCTGAGCCATCGGAAGACGCTGCAGACCCCGAGAGAAAGCAGCCGGCGGGACCGGCGCGTGCAGCATCGCAGCACGCTCGGGTCCAACGTAGGCCAGTGGGTCCCGGAGAGGCCTGGCCCGGTCGTACACCGAGCCCGGAACCATCGCTTCTCTCGCATCGAACATCGACGTCGACATGAAGTGCGAGCCGGGGTTTTGAGCGTTTATCAGCTTCTTGGGTTTCGCGAACTGGATCGCAGACTCCTTCAAGTTGGACAGCGGTCCTTCTGTGAGCACGCGGCGTTCCTTGTAGAACGCGAGGAGATGATTCCATAGCGGCTGCTTGCTCAAAACCTTCGGGTTGCCGACCACAATGAGTCCGTATTTGGCTCGTGTGAGAGCCACATTGAGACGACGAGGGTCGCTTAGAAATCCGATGCCCTGGTGTTCGTTTGAACGGACGCACGACATTATAATTATATCTTTCTCCCTACCTTGGAACGCGTCGACACTCGCGACCTCTATTTCCTGGTAAAGTTTAGCATGTAAACTTCCTTGGTACTGCATGTGTTGGACCAGATACGAGCGCTGACCCTCGTATGGTGTTATGATGCCGATCTGTTCGGGACGTACTCCAGCTTTCAGGAAGCGAGTAGTCAGCTTCTCAACATTAGCAGCTTCGGTTCGATTCAAGTATGAAGTGCCAGACCCGGCTATTTCCTCCTGGCCTTGAGTCACGTAGAAGAACATTGGTCTATCTGGTCTCGGCCACGGGAAATCTATTTTAGCGAGGCGTCGTTCTTCTGCGCTGACGCCGTTCTGTAGTGATCCTTCATAGAAGAAGTCAGAGGGGAAACGAGAAAGCTCTGGATGCATACGATACTGCACCTCGAGACGGAAGGGACGGATTCCAAGGACGACGAGCCGCTCAAAGAGACTCTGACTGAGGCCAGCTTTAGCCGCTTTCTTGCACATCACCACCGGTCCTAGCTGGCAGTGATCCCCGACGAGGATCAGTTGTCTCGCTCCCAGTACCACAGGGACCATGCACTCTGGCTCGGTGGATTGCATACCCTCGTCGATGAGGATGGACTGGAACCTCATACGGGCGACCCTCGGATCTCCGGCACCGACGCAGGTGGTGCAGACGACGTCGGCAGCGTCAAGCAGTCGTCGTTCGGCGGCGCGACGTAAGGCACGGTATCTCCTCTCATCAGCCGCGGACAGCTCTCCAGCTTCCTCCTTCAGTCTGGTCAGTTTCCGGAGCTCGCTGTCAGCGGAGCCAAGGGCTCGAGCCTGCTCATGCAGGGCCAGGAACGACACAGAGGACTCCATGGCCTCGCGGGATTTAGCACAGAGACGCACCACCTTGAGGCCGGTTCTATGGATTTTTTCAGTGAGTTGATCCACGGCGGTGTTGGAGGGAGCGCACACGAGGACCGGCCCACCATTTTGTCTGACTAGCTGATAGACGATGGTTGCAGATGTTACAGTCTTGCCGGTACCTGGAGGACCTTGGATCAAGGAGAGCGGACGCTGCAGAGCATGTTTCACAGCATATACCTAAAACAATGTCAAAAAGTAATTTTCAGTCCTAGATTCTCGGGGCTGTCAGGCATTATTTCTTGTTGAAGTAACAAAAGTTAAGTGTATGCTAGCTATTTAATTTTCTCTACAAGGGTGTTTAGTATTTTACATTTACTATCAAAAACTTTACACAAATTAATAATTAATTTTGAACAACGGTCTCTCCAATGGGTGATCCTAGGTCCTGGGTCCTGCGGCATATACCTCTAATTTTCATGGTTATGTGCATACCAAGTTGACTACCAGTGAAGAAAAACATTGTGAGGAAACCTGCACTCCAGAGAGTTCTTCACAAAGTATTCAAAAGTGTGTGAAGTCCACTGAACTGCACTATGCCACCATGGTGACTATGGCCTGTATTCTATTTTATATTTTGTTTATCGCCAAATCATGTGTACAAGATGTGTTCACTAGATTTTCTAGTGAACACACGGCCCAGGGTAGGCTACGGGGAAAAAGATTTATATAATTTTAGAGTTAATATTAAATTATTACATTACAGCCAATATTAAATTACAGCCTTAACTATTTACATTTTACATTACATTTATTTACTACCCTTCACATTGTGAGGGGAGATAAGAGCCCAGTAGTGGGGCAGTTATGAGTTGTTATGATGACCAGATGATCAATCAAATACCT
>DWJZ01003811.1:0-16332 GCA_018249125.1 Asbolis capucinus | reverse complement strand
GGACTATGGCCTTAACCTTCTCATTCAGAGAAGAGACTCGTGCTCAATAGTGGGCCGTGATGGGTTGAGATAATGATTTGATGGCCCTGAAAGAGTAACAAAAATATTTACTCTGTGAAGTACTTGTAGATGAAAATCTAATAGTACAAAATCAGAATATTTCCTAGTCAAATTGAGTATTCTGAATAAAACTACTAAAGTCTTGATACTATTGAATTAATTTTACTTATATAATGAATTTACCTTAGTTACGTATAAAAATAAGTCAAGTTATATTTTTAAGTATGTAATAAGTTTTTGATTCGATTTTAGGATTGCATTTTCGATTTTTAAATCGATTGTGTGATTTATTTGTTATATATATATCTATTATTGTGTTTATTAGACTTTTTTGTAGAGGTAAAGAATGTAGGAACGGCCCTATCACAATGATGATTAATATATAAATATATACAAATATATAATATTACATATATTTAAGGGTTAACATTATCCTAGTTTGAACAAGAGGCTTTTTTTGTATTTTACTTTTTTTTCGATGATGTTCTGATTTCCGAAACAAGTTATGTAGAGTCGATTATTACCAAAAATATTAAAATATCCTAGTTTTTTTTTCTATCGACAAATACCAATTTACTTTAATAAATTTTTTTCTATGTGCATTTTATCGGGATAATATATGATTTTATTTTAATTTGTATGTTATAAGGGCCCGTGCGAATGTATAATTGAAGTTTTTAAATATTTAGTGGGACCAGTGAAATCGTCGCACATCGACCGATTTAAAAACTTTTGTTTTAAATTTGGAATGCATTTTTTGTTTGTAGTTTTCTGGAGGTTGTAGTCATAGTCTTTCGCTAGTGTAGATGGACAGGTGCTAATAATTGCGTTAGAAGAAAATAATGTTTGTAGTTGTTTTAACTTCATATTATAATTATGCACAAACAGTACTAACTTTGTTAAACTAGTTGTTATAATATACAAAACTATTTGTTAAGAACTGTTATTTATAAAAAGAATACTTATCTGTAGTTACATTTTCTGTCTTATTTTTATTTGATTTTTACTCTGTATCCCATATACATATATTTATGCATATATTTTTGGTATATTTAAGAATATAAAGTAGGTGTGGAAAATTATTTATTAGCCATATATTTTTTGGAATATAAAATATTTTTATATAATCAACGTTCATTATTCCACTGTATGTTCCTACTTTATTTCATATCTAAGAATGTTATTTCTTTTATTTTATGTATGAAAGTAATTAGGAGAAATCTGTTTATAAACTATTTGAAATTAATTCTTATAATAAAATGGATGGAATACCCATACGTTGCTCAAACTGTGTGAATAAACTTGTAAATATTAGTTTAAGTATTAAAAGATTTTAACGACTTTTATATAATTGTAGGTTGGTGGAATGAAAATGCAAATTGTAAAGTTATACAAAATATTTATGTTAATTTTAATATATTCCATTGTATAGTGAAGATTGTGATACAAAACAAAATATAAAACAAAAATAGAAATGCACATTACGAAGTATCAGTCTTAGCTTTTGTGTAAACTATGGCACTAACAAAACACATAAGTGCAAATAATATAAACTATAAGATGCCAGTGGATATTACATGTCAATAAAGATTTTTTATTACAAAACATTCTTTAAATTATTAACAGTACATAAGGATAATAAGGTTATTCTTAAAACTATCAAGAAACCACAAAGTATACTAAATAGACGGAACAATTATTACTCAATATAAGAAATAATAAATGTTGCGCAACATTTGTTATTGTGGAATGTCAATTGAATTTGTGTCACTAAGAACTAATTGAGGTGCTATTGGCTGCAAGTAAAAATAACTTATCATAAACTGCTAGTGACTACAAATAAATCATATGCAAGGGTAGATCATAATTTTTAGGGCCCTGGACCAAAAGTACTGTGGCTCTTATGTATATATTAAAGGAAATTTTGTTATGAAAGTGACAAAAATCTACATACATTGTCAACTAAGTGAGATATATGTCCTCTTGCCTACAAACATTTATGTACTAAAAAACAAGTATTGACTATTGTTTTATAAATGGGGCTCGGTAAGGCCCTTTTAATTCATGGGGCCCTGGGCTGAAGCCCAGAAAGCCCTTAGGTAGAGCCGTCCTGCGTATATAAATTAAAATAAAAGTTATAGGCACTTTTCTATTAAATCTATGATGGTCAAATGTACTTTATGCTTAGCTACATCTAATACAGACATTTCTGAGCCATTCAACAATGTTAAATCAGGGCTGTAGCTCAGTAACATTTTAGTTGCGCCAATATTTCCTACCTCACATGCATCATGAAGGGCAGTGTTCCCGGCCAGATCCATTGCATTAATATTTGCTCCATTATCCAACAGCAAATTTATCACTTTAGATTTATTATTCAATGAGGCTAAATGTAAAGGACTTTTACCTTTTTTATTTGAACAGTTCACATTTGCTTTATTGAGAATCAAGATGTTGCAGAGTTCATCTAGTCCGTAACGAGCAGCGTAGTGCAATGCAGTATGACCATTTGAATCGGCGAAATTAACATCAAAATCAGACATGTAGCTTTCACTTTTTTTTTTGCATCCCTGACACTCACATAGAGGGTGGCAGGATGTCGATATTTCGTTGCTGCACTCAATATAATTTTCGTATTTAATATTCATATAGAAGCAGGCCAGCTTAATATCTCCATATGATATAGCTTGCAAGATTCTCTCAATTCGTTTTAAGTTTTCCACAGCTTTTGCAGCATTATTGGTATCATTCTTTAATGCAAGTTTTTGCAATTTTACACTCACTGGGTTGTCAGTTTTGCAGTTCAAACTCTTAATATCTGAATTGGTTATGTGTATATATTCGTACAAGTTTGGTGTACACATCTTAAGCACTTGGAGTATTTTTAAATTATGTGCATAATCAAATGCCGTTTTGTTGTGACGATTTTGCAGTGAAGGTTCAGCTCCATTCTCAATTAATAACTTAGCAATGCCTTCATATCCCCATTTAGCAGCCAAATGTAAAGGTCTGTTGCCACTGTCATTGGCACAATTTATATTTATTCGTTTTCTACCATGCTCAGCAAAGTATATAAGGGCTTTTACACAACTTAGGTGTCCATTATTGACAGCCAAGTGAAGTGGAGTGTTTTTTTCAATGTTTTGTTTATTGATACTGGCACCGGAGTGTAATAACAAGAGCAAGGCATTCTGATGTCCTCTAGAAGCAGCATAATGTAGGGAAGTGCACTCATTTAGATCTGTAGCATCAATTTCTGATCCTATGTCAATAAGAACTTCTACAACAGCTGCTTTACCATGAATACAAGCCACATGCAGTGGTGTTAAACCGTGGCCGTCTCTTGAAGTAACAGTTGGAGAACTTTTTAAGAGATTCTTGGATATCTTGTGACAACATTTCTTGCAAGTGCACAGTGGGTGACAAAGCTGCTGGTACAGTTCTGTCTCACTGTCATCATCATCATCCTCTTCATCATTGTTTTCATGTAAAGTGAATTTCAGTGCACTTCTTTCATTCTGCTGTATGCGGTCAAGATGTCTTCTATTTTTTTCTAGTAACATCTGCACTTGTTCAACATGATTTGCTTTAATTAAATCAAATACATAGTCAAGCGTCTCTTCCTTATTTGCATCTGTTGTTGATGTGGATTCTGTTAAACTGCTTCTTCTCTGATGAGAATTATCTAGGTTTTCTTCTGTCAAACTGCTCTCATAGTAATAAGCTTCGGGGTCTGGGGGACCTGCTAAGGCACCAGTTTGGATATGCTCTATGACTGCTTCTAATGTTGTTATAAGAAAAGAACTTTCATCTCCATCCCCTTTCCCTATACCACTGAATCGGAATTCCTTCATGTATGTGAGTTGACTGTACCAATTTGGCAGTCCAGATTTGATTAGTAAAAAAACAAACACTGGTAAAAGGTCATCAGCTGTCAGAAATATTACATTGTTACTGCTGTCAGTTTTGTTAATAGCATTTAGTGCCCGTTTTAGACATAAAACTTTTTCTAAAACTGTGTTGTAAGTGTCAATTTTGGAAAGAATCAGTTTTGCTTTGGGTACGGCATGATATAATTCTTTCTTAATGTCAAGATCTCTCAATTGTATATCACTCATGTTGCGTATTTTCTTATTTAAATGTGAATCCTCATATGAACAGCTTGTACAGATAGGTTTGAAGAGGTTGTCAAAAAGCAGTTGCTGCATGTAGCATTCCACTGCGATTTTGACATTTTCCAAGATATGTTTGGATGCTCTTGACTTTTCTCTCAATCTTCGATTCTGGAATGTAACCTGGAGACACTGAGTGTAAAGCTCGCTCACTGCATCCTTTAATGGTCCTATAGCTAGAGGCAATGTTGAATGTTTCTTAAAAAACAATTGAACACATAATTCTATTTGGTCTAGCACTTGACGGCCTGCTGCTTGAGTCCAGAGTAAGTCTATACAGTCATTGATAGACAGGAGGTATTCTTTTGTCACTATATCATCACCTGTGTTGGCAGTTGGCTCCAAGGGGCTCTCTATGCACCACACCTTGTATTTAATAAAATCTTCTGTGTAGAAGGTTTCTTCAAATAAAATATGACTTTGTAAGGGCAGGCTTTTAGTCACTTCGAGCGTTATCACTTTATTGGTAACAGTCACTTGTTTTTCGGTAAGAGTACTGTAATGTGTTTCGGGAAGCTCGTCACTTGGTACAAGGATATGGGCGCAGAAATCTCCAATAGAAAATACCCTGGTTGTTAAACTTCCGATCCTCGGCACGCAAATAACCCATGATTGTGATATACAATGTTGAAATAAATCATTATATTGAGACTTTAATTCCGTGTAAAACGGATTATCGGAAATTATTTCGTCGTAGGCTCCGTCCATTATTTAAAGATTTTTATCATCCAAATATCGAAGTTGTCGTCTAGTATCGTCTAACGAGAATGATATTTAAGCAATAAAAAAATATACAATAATTTTAGAACTGGTTTACGCACGATGTAAATAAGATTTGATTAACTCCGGAAATTGTATATCAATGTCGATAATATCTTCATTCAAAAGACATTTCTACACTTGACGTAAACCGAATTTAACACGTTGGTATGTAACTTTATTATTTCCTATTTTTAATATTTACTCCATTTACATGTCTATTTTTTTACAAAATACAGTATTATTTTAATTTGTTATCTCTGTAAATTTGAAATGTCAAGCAAGTATGATGGCATGACGGCAAACAAAAGTGACAACTGGATTTGACAGTAAAGAAAACTAACAGCTGATTTTATATAGAAAAAGCAGATAACACTGGGTTTGTACAGAATATAAATACACTATTCTTTCATTGTCTACTAATTGTGACTATTGAAGGCAAGACTTCCGAACTTGTTTGGGGAACTTGAAAAACGGTATTTCATAAAACCCTTTACTTAATTTTATTTAACGGTTAATTTTAGGTAAAACTTGGCATATTCGAAGTTTAAAACCCGAGAATGGTTATAGAATAGGTTTCTTTGTGTGTTAGAAAACCAATTGACCAGTTTAGATGAAATGCATGTTTGTAGCTTATGTAAGGACGCCGGATATAGGATATTTTTTATTCCGGAAAACTTCCTTGTTCCCCAGGGATAATAGGTAAAAATGTATATGGCAACTTATATATGAGTGTTTGTAGCTTATTTGACGATTGACGAGAAGGATTATTGGATAGTTTTCATACAATCTTCTTCCAAAGCGAAGCGAAGGCAATTTCTAGTAGTCTTATAAGTTGGAATACATAACTGTGGTTAAACATATGCCCCTTTAATATTTTTTCACCATCGGAAAAGCTATTCCAGAGCACCTAAACAAGCTTAATGTCAACTGTGAGTTTGCAAATATTAAATATAGATAATCAATTTGTGAAAGGCATGATCTTTTAATTTATATATGTATATCATCATCAGACAAGGTAAAGTACAACTTTTAGATAAAGTACTACAAGTAATCGTCTATGATGAAATTTGCGATAAGTGTTTGAAAATAAATGTACCGCATCCAGCTTCGCGTAGTTCACAAAATACATTCTTGTTTGTTGTATTTTTTATATTATGTACATATAATAAGTGCTTACTAATTGAAAAGATGTGCTGACGAGTTTCTTTCGCCGTTTTTTCTTCTCAAATAGCACCTTACTGAAACCGTGATAAATTAAAAAATGTTGATAAGTGTATTTTTAATAATTTATAAACGAATTTTGACTTTGCCGTTCATTGCAACCCATGTATGTTCCAGTACTCGGCTCTCCCCTCACAATGTGAGGGGTACGGGCTATTAAACACCACACGGGTCAACTGGCGATTGGTGGACTTTGCACACCGAGACTTTGAAGAACTTTGTGGAACACTCACAAGAGTGCAGTCTCCTCATGTTTTCCTTCACCGTAGCAAGTGATAATCAACTTCTAAACCGCACATCACTTTGAAGATTAATATTGCAGCCAGTATTGAACCCGTGCAAGAGATCAAACCATCATAGCACTAGGCTATCACCGCGTAATAATTTATATACCAACGTTTTATTATTACAATAGGAAGGTAAAATAAAAAAATCGAAATATATGTAATAGGTATTTTATGTAAAAATAGGATAGAAAATTAAAAAATAAATATTAGTTACAGTAGCTAACAAAAAATGTTAATTTTTAATAATTGTTTTTTATAATAATTAACCTCGACCACCTCTTCCACCTATTCCGCCGCCGCGTCCGCCAATTCCTCGTCCTCCAATTCCTCGTCCTCCAAATCCTCGCCCTCCAAATCCTCTACCACCCCCCCTTCCTCCGAAACCTCCCCTCGGACCACTTGGATACCGACCACCGCCCACCATTATAGGTATTGGGTATCTACCTGAAAGGAATTTTCAATAATAATAATTATACTAAGCTTTCATAGCCCGGCAGCTCGTTTCGATCGTACATAAGTGACCGAAAAAGCTAACAGCGGTCGGCCTCATTCAATCACCATTCTTAAGACTAATTGGCTTTAATCTATTGTGGTCCGGGAGAACGGGTCTCTCCTCCTGAGGGGACCTGGTGCATACTCCAGCACGCTGCTCCAATGCGGATTGGTGCAGGGGTGTGGTTAACCCAAGTGTCGGAAGTTTTTAAGCCATCCAAAGACCCACATGGCTTAAAAATTGCTTTCTATAAGAACCAAAACCGATGGATTTACGTGCTCTCCAAAGCGGAAGCGCTCATGAATTTCTTGCCACAAGCGGTCACCCATTTTCCTACCGCGCCCGCTGTCAAACTTTTTCGATCTCTGACAAGTCGCCAGGTTATGAAAGCTTCGATATATAGTTTTACTAATAATATTTTTCATTTTACGTCTAATTTGGCGCTTTATTCTGGAGTGATCTTCTGTGTGCAGATGGTCCAAGAATGTGTCATTACGGGGTTGATGTAATATCAAATTTCGTAGTAAATGCTTTGGTGATTGCCCTGGTTTACTAGGGAGCACCTCCTCCTCCGGTATCCCTCGTGCAAAGACCACGAGGAAAGCCAGGATGAAAATAGTCTGTAAATTTATTAATTTTTTTTAAATTTAGTTTGAACGAAATTGTACCTAAAGTTGAATTTGAAATTGTGTAAAATATGCTGTCATTGCATTTGTTGGCATGCTTTTATCCGATGTCAGTATTAGTTACTATCAAAATTATATGTAAATATCAGAATATCTCGGAAACTAGAAAAATCACTGAACAAACATTGGAGTGAAATTCGATAGAACACATCATTCTCTATCTACCTACCCTCGTTGGTACACTTCTTGTCGCACATCTGTGCTAATATTATCTACTTATGTCAATAATAATAATAAAACTGTATTTTGTTTGTTGTAAAAAAAATTTTTTTGATGCAGGGAGGCTTTGTTATCGATATAGAGACTAAAACATTTTTTTTTGGATTTATTGACTATCTGTCTGTGTTAGAGCTTCACGCAAGAACCATTGGACAGATTTAGATAAACTTGGCAAAATCTTAGTTGAAAACTCGAGAATGGTTTTAGAATATGTTTTATCCCAAGAAATGGCGTAGTTCCCACAGGAGAACAGGTTAAAACTAGTATGCCCAATTTAGATGACCAATTTAGATGAATTTTAGTATGTTTGTGTACTATGTGAAGACAATGGTTATGGGATACTTTTTATCCCAGAAAACTGATTTGTTCTCGTAGGATAACAAGTTAAAGTTAGTAAAGAAAATCCAAACCACTGGACACCTCTCCTTCCTTCTTTAGTCCTGCATAAATGCACAAGTAACTTTCTTCTCTCTCTTACGATTTTACATCTAAACCATTGAATCAATTTATTATTGAAAACTGGTACAGATATCAATTAAAACTTGAGTAAGGATACAGGTTACTTTCTAATACCAAATTGTAGAATAAAGTTCATCTTTTAATGTTACTTCTGAAAATGAAATTAGCCAAAAGCCGACCAAACGAAACATCTTATTTCAATATCCCAAAAAAACATTTTTTTAACGCAACAGAAATGTGCTTTGCTCCGCGTCGGTATGTCTGACGTATTGCAGTTAGTATTGTATAAAGATATAAATTAAAAGACTTACTATACTTCCCATGTTGACTGTCGAGAACGAACGATTTTTCAACACTAAATATGATATGATACCTGTTTACATTAAATAGGTTTTTCCATGATTTTTCCTCGAATTTTCATATGAAGCTGTTAATTGAAAGACCGTCATGTCAACACGTACCATCTGATTAGGCATAACACGCATCAAAACATATAATTTTCGCAAGATGACTAAGAATTCATAATTCTATTGGATTCGTTTTATTATTATGGCAAATTTATTACATATATTGTAGGAGGAAATCTATATATTCTGATGTTAGATTAATTTAAAGTGCAGGATTTATTGTCGCTGTTTCTCGTCTTAAACTATCCTACAAAATGGAGATAGAACCAAAAATACGATCAGTACTGATGATCCACTCCAGAAACAAACCTGGAACGCCTTAATAACTTACCTTACCAGAAACAAACCGGGCATCTCTTAATAAGTTACTTTTTTATTTTATAAGCAAGCAAAGCTGACATGTTAAGATGATAAGTTATTACTGCTCCCAGTTGCCTGACAGACTCCCAGTTGCCTGCCATCTCGCAACCCTGGCAGGAAGTAAGAGAACCACATATGTGGGGATGGGAAAGAAACAAGGGAAGCAAATCCAGACACTAATAGCATACCACTGAATTGGTATACGGATGCCAGAAGAAGAACGGGAAGGAAGATCTCGCCTGATGGTAAGTGGCGATGTAGTCTTTGATGGTAAAGCGCACTAACTTAGTAGAAGCCTATTCACTCTTGACTTTGAAGACATTCTGAAGAGGTTTCAGATATAGATAAAATGATTTCTGACTAGGGTCTGCCTGCAGCTTCACCCGCTTTCGCAATCTTTCGCCAAATTCCATTAAATTCCTGTAGTGACTTTAAGACATTACATTGTAATCGAACGGGAACACCGACGCGGATAACTTATTCCAATCCTTCGCGGTACGGGTGATAAACGACGAGGCGAAGCGCGTCGTTCGTACTGGCGGGATTTTTACGACGAAGCGATGGATACCAGCCGTGCGTAGGCTTACTCGATGGTGAAATAGGGTATAGGGAATACTCGATGGTAATATTAAATCTTGCAATTCCTGTGCACACTAACAGATATCTGAAGGACGGGGAGAAAAAGAGAAGAACTGGCTCTCAAGCCTCCCGCCGGAACACGACGAATCTTTAAGTGGCTGACTTAAACAAGAGGGTGGTAGCCAGCCACACGGGCACCACAAAACGATAAAAAACCTTCCGTGAAGCCGTACCACCGAGCAGCTGACTTCTATCACCTCTTACGACACCCAGGTCTGTCAGGCATCGAGATCGGTCTTCCTATTACGGCAAAAAATGCAAGTGACTAATATTTTTTTCTTTCATTTATTCTCCTACCTATAAAGCCAAAGTTAAAATTCATTTATACGTAGGTATTACAAAAACACTTATGAATGTCACATTTTTACAAGCGTGTATTTAACTCGCAGTGTATGTTTGTATATTAGTATGTTAGTATATTTGTAAATTACTTTAATACAGGTCAAATCTTACAAGTTTAATTAGACCCACTTCCTCTTACACTACGGAGCGGTAATAAAAATTTGCACAAAGTTTTCATCCTGATGAAAATACATTTTTATGACAACCATACCCTGATGCTACGTTCAGGATTGGCTCCAGACAAGGGAACTCCTCAACGATTAAAAATACAGTTATGGAATTTTATGTGTTTCTTTGTATAATGGATCTATAATTAAAGCTTGTGTTTTTAAACATTTTTAATGAACCTAGTTTCGGAAATGTGCTATATTGAGGGGTAGAAACTATAATGCGATAACGTATTAGTACAACTATATTTAACAGGATGTAGGTACGAGTAAATATGGGACAGTTTTGGACGTATCTTTATTTGTAATACTTATTTACAGAGTTTATCACAATTGGACCGTTTAACCTTGTCAATGAACTATATTATTAAAAATAGAGTCAGTAATATTCCTTATCTTTTTAACGGATCTTGTTTAAAGTTACATACAAGATACATGCATACATACATATATATTTATATACTTAAGAATCGCAATCTTTGATTATACAGCCGTAATAGGAGGGAACACATAGAATTTCGTAACTGTATTGTTAACCATTGAGGAGTTCCCTTATTTGGAGCCAATCCTGAACGTAGTATCAGGTCGTGCTTATCATTAAAATGCATTGTCATCAAGAAGGAAGGTTTATGGAAAATTTCAGTTCCGTAGTATAAGGGGAAGTGGGTCTAATTAAGCTTGCAAGATTTGAACCGAACACTTAACAAACAAATATACTTATACACAATACAAGTTAAATAAAAACTTGTAAAAGTATGAATTACTGTTTTTATAAAAACGCGTTGAAACTTGTTTTGGTGTGATTAAATCTGCATTGGATCTATCGCAGTCTCGCAAAAGACACCCTTGGGCAAATATTTTCTAACATGAAAGAAGTTAGCACTTGAATACGATCTCACCAAATCAAATGGCGATATAGTCGTAGATGCTAAAGCGCTAAAGATGCTAAACTTTGTAAAGGCCTTGACTAATGACTTGAAGACGTTTACGTTCTAACTGTATTCGAATAGGAACAAAGACGCCAGAACGGGCAATATATTCCAGTAGGCTTGAAGCAAAAATAAACCTTATAGCATCTAATTTAAACTATACCTATATATTCCCTTTCATCAACTATCACGCCCCTTATTTTTATAAGTGAGACAAAATATACATACATTATTGAACATTGTGAAAAAACTTGAAGGAAGAGTTATTTCATTTTATTTGAATAGGAAAATAATGAAACTTCCCTTTTAGATCTAACATGTTCAAAATGGCACCTCTCTGTTTACAGCGTATACAACATTTCCCTTATATGTTCAAGTTGATGCATATATTCGCGGTAGTTTTAAAACAATAAAGATAACTTACTTTGTAGTTAAGTAGATGGTAGACAAAACGTATTCAAAAAGCTCTTGCAAAATTGTAAGTATAATGAGGAAAAACGAGAGGTTCCCTAACTTTGTTCAACGCTGGAGTTTTTTCAATTAACGATGCGAAAGATTGATGAAATTTTTCCGAGAAAAAATATGTTTGTTTCTCTGTTCCGTTGAAGTGCTAATGATATCGTTCATTAATAATTTCTAAAGGGAGTTCTGCGAGCGGCTCTTTGCTCAAACTGGCTGAAACTGGCTCAAACCGGTCTTTGTTTTATGCGACTTTTCGCTAACTGACTTTCTGCCATTTCCTAGGTTCCGCATTTAGCGAAGAAGTGATCTTGAAAGCGTTAATTAACAGGAAATTTTCTCTCAGTTATAACTGCAAGTATAAACCTATATAAGTATATGCCGCTATTATTTTTACTGTAAACTAAAGTTATAATAATTGGTAATGCAAGTTTATCTTTCTACTTCAGTGACAACCGTGAAGTGGGTGAATCTTATCATACAAGCATTATATATTAAGTATTAAGAAAAAATAAGTATTAAGACCATCTCAATAAACATGTCCATGAAGTGACGTATGAAAGATTCCTTTTGAAAGACGTGCGGTATCTAGGGTTGCCAACTTTTTTTTTGTTGTAATACAGTATTTTTTAAAAAAGACCATAATAAATAAAATACTTCGCTTCAAAAAATGTAATACTTTATGGAGAGAATAAAACATAGTTACATTTTTATCTCATTTTTTTTTAATATCTTTTTTCACGCATACACATATGACGGCAGTCGAATGAAAGGCGCGTTAAAAAATTGAGGAATATTTTTTTATTATTTTTAGTGTTGCAAAATATAAACATTGATACGTTGTACTGAAATATAGTATTTTCGGATACTATATATTTCTTGAACAGTATATAGTATAGATTCCCGAAATACAGTACAATACTACATAATATAGTACGGTTGGCAACCCTAGCTGTATCTAAGACCGTTCTAAAACGAACACATAACGCTTATATAACACCATTCACCCACTACAACCGCACTGGAATCGAATAATCCGTTCCTCACATCAGCGCGCACAAACGTACATACCAGCAAACATACAGATAAACAAATAGACAGTATTACCCTGGGTTAAATCCACAGGCCAAAACTGACCGGCAGCATTCACCGAAGGCAAAAACATCTTGCGATGATTTCTGTGGTTCAAGTGGAAATATTTAAAACCTGGTCAGTCCCTCCGGACAAGATTTCCGGTATTCACAGCAAGAAGAAAATAGTTCAATATCGATGAACTTCCGTTAGCTTACAGTCTACTCCTGTGGGTACTTTGGTTGGTAGGAAAGAAAGGTTTTTTCTCTATTTAATATTGTATTTACCCAATGTTAACCTACCTTTATTTTTCATGCTGAAGGCAGGCAAATGAGTAGATAGGTAATCTGGTCACATCACCTATAGATATTAACACCAGACGATCGTGTTACATGTCAAAAAGTCAAAATATTTTATTTCATCATAGCAACATCGAGCTCACTTAATAAAAGTCAATTCATTAATAAAAGTCAGAAGATTACATATACAATATTCATGCATTCTTATTATACCTTAAAAATGGTTGATAACTGTATTAAAAAAAAATTGGTTACGTTAAAATTGCAAAATTATCGTCATTAAATTATTATCACAAATAACCATTAATCGTTATTTTTTTCAGAAATAACATATTTATTAGAAATAAGATATTTTTTTCTTACTTAAGCAATATGGGTATTAAATAAATGATCGTGAAGAGCCCATTTCGAAAATAGTATATGTATGTATATTATACTACCTGACCCGGACGTTGTCTTGTCCAATAAATTAAATTGTTCTGAACCAGCTGTGCCCACGAATCCTATGCAAGGAATTTGTTTCTTCGATAAGCTACAGAATTGTTAATAAAAATGTTGATTGAATAATAAATGTATTTTAAAGACAACACATATCAAATCGGATCAATCATTTCTGAGATAAGCACGCACGTACGCACACACCCAGTCAAAACTTCTAACAATCTGCGTTATATTATCTATTATATCTCTATACGACTATAATACTACGGTGCGTTCAGAAATTTTCTTAGAATGATACTAATGTATTCCATAAGCAGGAATCATTTCACTGTATTATCCCCACTGTAATATTAATTTAATTTACTCATCAGTCTGAGTAAGACATGGCCGGCTATGCAAACACCAAAAATTAAAAAAGTAAGAACATAAAATTACACTATATTGCGTTTAGTACAATATAAATTTGATTTATACTCTAACCTTAGCAACATGTGGCGGTTATGCTATTAAATTGTAGCTAATATTAAATGTACTTTTAACACAGCGCCATCTATTGAACACTTACTCAATCCGGTCAACAGATACCGACATCTATTGGAATCGTTTGTAGCTAATCGTGAGTATCTGATAATACATAAATAATTTGCTATAAAATAAAATTGCGGCGATAAATTTAAATGTAAGCTATCTTATCTTTCAAGTTGGATCAAACTGCGTCGTGCAAAATCTGATTAAAATCGGTTTAGTAGTTTAGGAGTCCATCAGGGACAAACACCGTGACACGTAATTTTTTTATATATCCATATATTTCTGGTTTTAACTCGAATTGTTAAAAAGCGTTCTAGTTATTTAGTAGTTGGCTGTCACAGTCGGGTTTTTTGTTTTTTTTTTTAATTACAGTTCAAGATATTTTCAGTAAACAGCATTAATTTTAATAGCAACACAACCATTTCTATTCAAAAACCAATGCATCCTTTAGTGATTCCTGCCCAGCTATGGGGTTCTATTAGCTGAAGCTTTTCATCATGGCTTTACCAGCTACTAAATGTGAAATATGTACCAACATCATCAGGGCAGAGCAAACATATTAAAATGGCACCACATTCCGGTATGATGCTGTCATATTACATATAGCATAAAGCGGTTAATTTGTATTCTGACTGGACACGAATGAAATTATTTTTATTTATTTATTATATTTTGTATATACAAATAAATAAAATTGGAGTGTCTGTTTGTTATAATAACATAACTGCGTTTTCATAAATGCTTATAGCAGATTAGATAACTTATATGAGATTTAAATAGTATACTAGCTTCATATAGCAAAATATATTTTTAAGAATTGCCTGTCTGTCTTTCGGTTTGTTCCGGCTAATCTCTGGAATGCCTGGACCGATTTTGACGGGACCTTTACTTTGAGATAGCTGATGTAATAAGGATTAACTTAATGCAGAACAATATAGATACACGGTAATGGTGAGAATATGAGGCAGGAGAATAGAGCAAAGAGAAAAAAAATCAGTTGCATCACAAATTCGTTTCCGTATTAGCGACAATTTTGCAATTTGTTTGCTATTGGCATTTATTCCACAGTGCAATCACAAAAAGTGCACCCTACCAATCATCGAGAATTAAGTATGCAATCACAATAGCGATAGTTTGTGCTATTTTTGCTAATCGTTTGCTGGTTGCTCGAAATTTTCCTAATTTAACTTAATAGACCTGCCAGTATCTCCTCATAACATACTCTACCACGATACAGTGTGGATTGGAGGGGTCAGTGGCCAGCACAAGTATTCAATGCTTTTAAATTGCCTTCCGAGGATCCTTTTGATCCATTGCGGCCATCTGATCAAAAGAACGGAGACAATTTTAGGAGCCCTCAAAATCACGGGACCGTTTATGCCGTTTTAAATTCACCTTTAACTTATACATATCTGCCAATCACTACCGCTTAAAAAAATGACTGTTAGTAGTAAGTCCATGCATTGTATGACTGTATTTACTAAGGTTGTACAATAAAGATAAAATAAATACATAATAAAGTGAATTGGGAAAACATTTTTACATTCATATTTCTTTTTATAACGCATGTCAAAGCTAAAAGCTCGTATTTTCTTTCTTTCTAAGGCGTCAAAATCTAAGATACGTATCAAATGCACACACTACGAAGCTTTATTTGCCCATTTTCATTCAAAAGGCGTGGAGAAAATATAAACAGGTATTACACCCCACAGAAATGGCTTTTCAAAGGCCCTTCTGACTCGTACTAAAAAGGGCTTTTATGCTCCCTGAAACTCGGTGGATGGGCGAGAGAAGGGCGGGAATATGCCTATTCGAAAGATTTTGAGGTTTACTAAAATAGGTTACCTAAATTATGAGGTAAAGGAATCATAAAACGTTTCATTTTGTAACATATTTTGGGTGATTTATGTGGTGATTTGTGAAGCACGAAATGAATTTACAGTCTCCATTAACAGAGGTTTAGTTAATATTTTAATAAATTAAAAGTTTTGTACAGTTTTTGTATATGATTCAATATTATTTTTCATTTTTAAGTATTGTGTATATCAGGGACTAGCGACCCGCCCCGGCTTCACACAGGAGTATCCAAGGCACCTTACTCATTTAAATGAAAAAAATTAAGGATAGTTTTGATTCACCTTACATTGGTAAGGTATATACATATTTGGACAAGAATTAAGAGATTAAGAGAAATTTGCTTTTGTAAATTAATTAGTATTTTTAAATATATTATTTATGGATAAACATGGTGCAACATCTCAACCCATCACGGCCCACTATTGAGCACGGGTCTCTTCTCTGAATGAGAAGGTTAAGGCCATAGTCCACGCT